>MCFE01000090.1:0-176536 GCA_002104905.1 Basidiobolus meristosporus CBS 931.73
CCGACATTCTAATCGGTCTAACTACTTCGCGAAGAAGTGGGTCTACATAATGGATCAATCCAGAATGTACGATCCACTAATTCCTCATCTACCACTTTTTGCCACTAAGAGACACACATATGGGGAATTGGTGGAGTAAAAATATCAAAAGCTGCCTATATTGAACTCTCAGTTTCTGGGACTGGAATACTACCACTGCATTATGCGTTATTGCAGTAGAAGAAGAGAACATTTTTGTTTCAAGGCACATGATACGAATAGTGCTGAACACCGGCAACTGGAAAGCACATTGTGGATATTTCTAACCAATACTCACTGACCAAATTCAGAGTCGATGGGTTGTCGGAACCTATTACTACACTCAGGGAACATTGAAACCATTGATCATGGGGTAATCAACCCTTTCGTAATTGTCAAGTATGACTGAAAGAACTGTACAGCCACCATTCATTAGCCAATCCTCGTTCGATCTAGATCCAAGTTGCTCTGAACCATATCTGTACTTTATTAGCCAGCTAATGAAATACCCGTTCAGTCAGCTGTGCCAAATAAAGCAAAGTGATGAATCAGTCATGCCAAATGAAGCTAACCCCATTGCCTGTCTTGAAGGTCACATAGGTTTTGACATAAGGGCCTCCGTTGTAATTGTAGTTGCTGGTGTACACCTCACCATCAGATTCAATCCTCTCAACCACTGCAACATGGCCATCACTGCCGACACCTTGATTCCCAGGCTGGATGACAATGATGGAGGGGGCTTTGGGCTGACTCGAAACTGCCCAGCCAGCAGTGTTTCTGGCGGAGGAGGTCCAGGTTAGTGCATCACCCGACCATGCTACGATGATGGCCTGTCAGCTGTGCGTAGCGAGCATCGGCCCAGTCAGTGCACTGCCCATTGTTGAACCGGAATTGCAGTGTACCCTTGGAGGAGGTAGTGCTCTGGCTATTGCTACCGCTACTACTGCTTCCATTGCTACCTGAGCTACCGATACCAGAGCTATTCTCGTCCCCATTGCTCTTGCTATTTCCGTTTCCATTGCTGTAACTTTTGCTGCCGTATTGTAGTCTTTCCCATTACCATAGTTATTCGTACCACTCCCATGCGAGTATTTGTCCTTCTTCATGAGTGTGTGAGCTTTAGCTGCATTGACAGCTGCTGCAAAATCAGGACTAGGTCGACTAACGTCGTGCAATGGCAGGGTATCCACCACAGTCGCAGTGAGGCAGAGCGCGAGAACCAGCAGGCAAAGGAATGAGTTCATTTTTGGAGTGTACTTATCCAGAAGTAGTAGTTGATGATATCCAACAACCAAAGTGCACGTATTTATACTGTGTTCTGGGGAAGGGATGCTGAGACCACCTTCATTACTCTCCTCTTTGCATATAGCCATATAGGCAGCAAGGACTCGTTCCATAGAGTCGGGAATGAAGAGCAATCAGTATACACGGGCAAGAGTTCAGTGTTGGCGTGTTATATGATGAAAATAGATTTTCACCATATCATACTCAGCTCATGTCTCGTCTCTCAATAATCTCTCATCAGGCATATAGGGCATCTGAGTAAACAATGTTCCAGTGTAATCATATCATTTCTGTTAGCAGTCTACTCAGGCGTCACACACCCCACATTCAATATAAGTTTCCTGATCCTTACCCCTATCCCCAACCATCACATTAGAACTGCTCTTCTAATCAATACTCCCATTTTTGGTTCCACCACTTCCACTCAACCCTGTTCTTAGTGATGCATCTTGCATTCGTTGAATCTAACTCTTATACCAATACGGCTTTTTATTTTCAGATTTCGGCGTTTGGAGATTGCTACATAAATTGACCAGCTACCCTTAGGGCCCGATTTTAATTGCCCGATATACGAATGTATTTGAATGAAGTGAGTAGCAGAGTCTTCAGAAGACCAAGATTGAAACATTACATCGGTCCCCCTAATCTACAGATTAATGATCTTTCGTTAGCAAAACCCGAGACTTTTGACTCTAAAAATACGCTATTGGTAGATCTTTGAAGCCTGAATTTGAATTCACCATGTTGGTAGGGTCTCGACTTCAACTGATTACCGAGAAAAAAAATCACTTTTTAAAGTGCAACATATCCAGATATCGTGAGGTTCCCACAATGTTCCGTCAAGAAAAAGCACAATTAGTACTATAATCAAGAATATCAACGACTGTGGACTACTTGGAGCGATCCTGAATCGAAATCGGAAATACAAGCACGTGCCTTCCAAGCCTAATGTGGTAGTAAATTAGGAATAAGGACATTCTATAACTAGATGAATTTTCATATATGGCAGGATCCTTGATACATGCTTCATTCTGAAAGGTAAGATACGAATCGACTGGATTAAAGGTTTGAGAAGTTTTCTACTCAGCTTAGACTCAATGGTAGGAATCGAATCCCAAATGCCACTTGTTATGGATAGCCCCGTTAAATCCTGGCCCAGAATAGTAAGCAGACTGTGGCTTGTTGCTTGTTGGATTGATCTTCCTCAGATCTCCTCAGCTATATATTACGAGCTTCGTGACCATGGATTCAACACGTTCACAACAACTCAATAGTACAATATGGTCAAAATCTCTTCCTTTCTTTCGGGTGCTGTTGTCGCTGCCGTTGGCCTTCTAAGTCTGGCTGCCCAAGCGCTTCCCACCTCGACCACTCCAAGCACCACCTCAGGCTCATCAAACGCTACCGAGACATCTGCATCACATGCTCAGCTCGCTGGTCTATCCGAGCTCTACAATGCATGCTCACTGCAATTCCGCTTCGATAACGGCCAATGCACCGATTGGGCAGATGCTCGTTATTACCAGCTCACCTGTCACCACACTCAGTGGTGGGGGAATGCCAAGACGTGGCCGGCAAGCGCTGAAAACACCGAAGGCTGGGTTGTATCCAGCGAGCCACGAGTTCCTTCGATCATTGCCATCCAGCCTGGATATCAGGGTTGCGACTCCTATGGCCATGTCGCGGTCGTCGAGAGCATCAACGACGACGGAAGTGTCTACACCAGCAACTGGAACTACGTTGAGAATGGACGCGGCGGTCCCTACATCACCACATATGTTAACTTCTGGCCTGGCGAAGGAGTGTCCTTCATCTGGTATGAATAGGAGAAGAGGTCCAGCTCAGACACCCAATAGAAAATACCCCAATAAATAAATAAGTGAAACATCGCTCTATCTCGTTTTCCAGTGTGACCTACCTTCTATGCGTTTATCACGTTTGACTGAAGTATCATAACAACGAGAAGTAGGATTGTTGCTCGGAGATGCATATAGCACCGGCTAGTCATAATGATTATTTGTGATTGTTACCAGATTTATATCAAGATAATTAACTCGGTCTTTGCATGTAGGAGACGAGTTATAGATATCTAATGTTTACTTACTTTTAGCAGCAGGAATTCTGGAGTTTGCAACAAAGGTCCCTCTAGTCTTAACATGTACGAGTAAAAGATGTATACACTTTAGATGGTAAAGACGTAGTGCTTGTATTATGGTCTGATATTACGGGTTTACTATGTAACAATTGCAGTTTCATGGCTGCTTCAAATTATGTCTACCGTATGGGTCAACATACACATTAGCCAGCAATGTAATGTAGTACATGGAATCACACTTGTTCCGAAACCGATACAAACATATGGTTCTAACATGGAGGATTCTATCAAAGCTTAATCAACACAAAACAATTGGCTAAAGATAATGATAAAACGAAAGTAACCGATCAAAAAAATCCGCCATCTCCGCATCTATTTTAGATGAAAGTCAATAATCTCAGGATCTGATATTCCACGATCTACGTAGGCCTATATTGACAGAGTCTAGACTTGAATTCGATATTCCGTGTTCGCACTACGGTAGGCGGGGTCCTTGAATCTTCGAGAATTGGACACTCTACTAACAAGAAACCTTCCTGATCTTCTAAAACTAAAGCAAAAAACTGATTCTGCGCACTGAGATGATAGACTAATCCCTAATCGGAAATGTAGATCTAGGGGCGTGCCAAATCGACTTCTATGACCAAACATGGCAGTAGTCAAACTTCATCGAAGATTACTAAACCAATCTGTGACCAACTTGCGGTCTCCATATATGGTGAATAACTTGAAGTACAATTCGATCTGCAAAGGTAAGCAAGATCCAGATTGATTGGATTGGGGGTTTTGGAAATTTCTTACTGAGCTTTAACTCGATGGTAGGAATCGAATTCCAAATGCCACTTGTTATGGCTAGCCCAGTTAAATCCTAGCCTGGAATAGTGAGCGCGATGTGATCTGTTATTCGTTGGATCGACCTTCCTCAGATCTCCTCAGCTATATATTACGAGCTTCGTGACATGGATTCAGCACGTTCACAACAACCCAATAGTACAATATGGTCAAAATCTCTTCCTTTCTTTCGGGCGCTGTTGTCGCTGCCGTTGGCCTTCTAAACCTGGCTGTCCAAGCGCTTCCCACCTCGACCACTCCAAGCACCACCTCAGGCTCATCAAACGCTACCGAGACATCTGCATCACATGCTCAGCTCGCTGGTCTATCCGAGCTCTACAATGCATGCTCACTGCAATTCCGCTTCGATAACGGCCAATGCACCGATTGGGCAGATGCTCGTTATTACCAGCTCACCTGTCACCACACTCAGTGGTGGGGGAATGCCAAGACGTGGCCGGCAAGCGCTGAAAACACCGAAGGCTGGGTTGTATCCAGCGAGCCACGAGTTCCTTCGATCATTGCCATCCAGCCTGGATATCAGGGTTGCGACTCCTATGGCCACGTCGCGGTCGTCGAGAGCATCAACGACGACGGAAGTGTCTACACCAGCAACTGGAACTACGTTGAGAATGGACGCGGCGGTCCTACATCACCACATATGTTAACTTCTGGCCCGGCGAAGGAGTCTCCTTCATCTGGTATGAATAGGAGAAGAGGTCCAGCTCAGATACCCGATAGAAAATACCCCGATAAATAAACGATTGAAATATCATTTCAGCTCGGTTTTCCAAGTTAACCTCTGCTGCATTTACTGGCTAACCCCAGTGGTATGTATGCATAGAATTTTGAGCAATACAGCTTATGAATTTTCATTTCAAGATGATACTCAAGGCCTTCTCTTTACACACGCATCCCTTGGATGCATGAAGTGAGAATATTTGCTCTGCTAGTGAGCCACATATCTATTTGTCCATAGGTTTTCCTCAATCGAGAGGGTTTGTGCGGCAGGTAAATTGATTAATTTGGTCGTAAGGAGCTTTCTTTTCAACATTTTCAATGTTGATGCATCCAGATTTCGATCACTGTAGTATTGCAATATTTTCTGCCTATCTAATGTCCACCCATTTGGAGCCCGGAATTTCGATCTGTCAAATGGCTTCGGAAAGTAATGTATCCACTTTATAAATCAAGCCAAAATGTTAAGATCCATCAACACTCCATCTACCACTTTTCGGCATCAAGAGACACTCACGTGGGGAATTGGTGAAGTAAAAATATTTACAACTGCCAATATTGAACCGGCAGCCCTCGGTTTATGAGATTAGCATGCTACCACTGCATTATGCAATAAGCAGAAGGTGAAGTCACTTATATTTCAAGGGACACGATACGATTTATACTGAACATCATTAGCAGGAAAGCGGACAATAGGTATTGCTAACCACCACTTACTTGAATGAACCCTTTCCAAGCAACTTGGTGGCTTAGTCCCAGTTTAGTCTGGATCGTGGCTTTTGTGTTGTGTCGATGGTTTCTCCGAGCCCACTACCAGACACCTAGGGAATATTGAAACCATCCATCACGGGACAATCAGCATATACATAATTACCAAGCATGATTGAATCAACTGCACAATCACCATTCATTAGCCAATCTTCGTTCGATCTGGATCCAGGTTGCTCTGAACCATATCTGTACTTTATTAGCCAGCTAATGAAATACCCGTTCAGTCAGCTGTGCCAAATAAAGCAAAGTGATGAATCAGTCATGCCAAATGAAGCTAACCCCATTGCCTGTCTTGAAGGTCACATAGGTTTTGACATAAGGGCCTCCGTTGTAATTGTAGTTGCTGGTGTACACCTCACCATCAGATTCAATCCTCTCAACCATTGCAACATGGCCATCACTGCCGACACCTTGATTCCCAGGCTGGATGACAATGACGGAGGGGACTTTGGGCTGACTCGAAACCGTCCAGCCAGCAGCATTTCTGGCGGAGGAGGTCCAGGTTAGTGCATCACCCGACCATGCTACGTGATGGCCTGACAGCTGTGCGTAGCGAGCATCGGCCCAGTCAGTGCACTGCCCATTGTTGAATCGAAATTGCAGTGTACCCTTGGAGGAGACAGTGCTCTGGCTATTGCTGCCACTACTGCTGCTCCCATCGCTACTTGAGCTTCCGGTACTGTAGCTATCACCGTTCCCATTGCTACTATTGTAATTCTTTCCATTGTTTTTGCTATTTCCGCTTCCAGCCCTGTTGCTTTTGCTGCCGTTGTTGTAGTCTTTCCCATTACCATAGTTATTCATACCACTCCCATGCGAGTATTTACCCTTCTTCAGGAGTGTGTGAGCCTCAATTGCACCACCTGGCTCCTACGAGATCCGGACTAGATCGATTGACATCGTGCAGCGGTAGGTTACCCACCACAATCGCAGTGAGGCAGAGTGTGAGAACCAGCAGGCAAAGGAATGAGACCATTTTTGGAATGTACTTATTCAGAAGTAGTAGTTAATGATATCCAACAACCAAGGTGCATGTATGTATACTGCGTTGCGGGTGAGGGATGTTGAGACCACATTCATTACTCTTCTCTTCGCATGTAGCCATCCATAGAGTTGGGAATGAACAGCAATCATCTAGCATACATGGCGGAGAGCGCAATCCAGTTCATGTCTCATTTCGCTGAAACATTATTCACTATTGCGAAATAATCAAGCGTCATTAACTCCACAATTATCAATCGGCATTGAGGCAACCCTAACCTATATCTCCCAACTTGAACTTTGATGTTGGTCAAGCTGCAGAAGCCTCCCAGTCCTATATGCAGCCATAATTGCTAATTATTCACATCAGCTACAATATGTCTCTGAACTTCTATCATCCCCCACCCATGCCTCTTAGCCACTAGAATTTCGGAGATTTTGGACCATGATGGTTATATAAAGGGTTGTAGCACATTCATTGCATAACAAAGCTCCTGTGTTTGCTCTGTGTAATCCCGAATAAAAGCATCTTGCCTACATTCTCTGGATGGCTCGATGATTTTCAGGAGTTACACGCAAACTGCTCAAGATCGAAGGCACATTTCAACGTTTAGGCATGTGCTTACAGAAAAGGCATGGATTATGAAAATGTAGCAACTGATCACCCGCCTTTTAGTGTAGCACTTCGATATCATCATGCACCACTATGTATTTCGGTAGGTGCAAAGATATGCAAGTAGAATGTTATATACCAGCAGTATTTATAATAGGTGGTTTGTGGTTGTAGGTCAGTAACATTCCTTTCAAAGGTGAACCTGTCACTTCATCTTCATTTATGCCGCCTCTCAACTCTGATAAGCTCCCTCTCTTTGGGATAGCTCATCATATGCATGCGTATTTGCTTTAATCTGACATCAAGTCCTTCACTCATCCAACCAAACTTGCCAAACTACCACACAGGGGCTCCTACCAAATTTGCGGTACTCCTAAACGACGGATATATATATATATATTATGTCCATACATAGTTAAAGCCTGATTTCAAGGGATAATTAGCTTCGACATTATTCGACGATACTCTGGATCGAACGAAACCATCAAGTATAAAAAGCCCCCTCAGCCAAGTTTTCTTCGCATCAATCTCTCAGCAGTATTTAGTTGTCAGTCAATATGGGTCCTCCTGTGACTATTACCGCGCCGTTGCATTTGCTCTTTGAGTCGAACATCACCATGTCGCTCACAGCTATGTGTACGGTTGTATTTATCAACAACCTCTACCACTCGATACGGATGCTTCCCAACAATCAGAAATTAATCTACTACCTTTGCTTCATCCAGGCATTGTTTGGGGCATTCACCAACATCATCGCCGTGGTGTTCTTCTTTTACTTTGACCTTTTATGCGGCCCACGTATCTATCTTGCTGCTACACTGAATCTGTTTGCTACCACATGCATCGAAATCATTTTACTACTGAAGGCGTACTATGGCTCCGACAGATCAAAGATAATCTTTGGCATAGGTGCAGTGCTGCAGGTTGCCAGAGTAACAGTTGGTGCAGTCAACATAATTTACACGTCGTACATGGTGACCGAACTGCATGGCGTGCGAAGGAAAAATCAACATGCTGACAGGCATGTTGGTGGTGATCTTTGAATTGGTCCTCAACGCCTACTTTTCCGTGCTATTTCTGAGCTCCATGTATCGTCAATGGAAGTTCGTCAAGACTCGGCTTTATGCAGCTTTACTCAAAGACGGTACCATCTATTCGTTTGCCACTGCCTTTACCAGCGTTGCGATGATTATTCTGGCCAGTGCAGGAGTCTTAGGCGACAACTCACCAATTCTGTTCAATGTCAGCTGTAAGTTGGATGTCTCATTTGGACTCCCGAAACCCATCTAATTGATTCATGTATAGGGGCCGTGGCATCCAAATTAATTGTGGAACAGCTAATTAATACTCACAAACTGAAACGCGATGGGGTCACCAACGACAAAATTACTACCAAGCGCACAAACAACACTGGAGCTACTTCTACGGAAAGAAGTGGCTCAACCAATCCAGAATTCTCCTTCTCGGATGGGCAAAAGAAAGACGAGTTTACAATCAAAGTGGTCACAAGAGACTAACTCAATAGTTGCAACTTGCCATAGATTTTCAATGTAATGCATGTCACTAATATATATACGCAGAATCACCTGTCAATAAATTCAACGAAAGAAACCTGCCATGTGTACAGTGTATATATTTACTCGGTATGAGGGCTTCAAGAAATGGGCTCATTTTTATAAAGTATTATGCTCCGGTATATATGGTATTAGAATGACTGCATAACAGAATTGAAATCGATATGTTGCACAAGTGAAGGGAGGGGAGGGGATAGCTCTGGAATCTATCACCTGATTAGCAGGATTGTATGTATAGGTATATCTCGCATCTCGCATCTCGCATTGCTTCACATGTTCCCGAATGGTTTCCCTGCTCTCAACGGCCCTTTACCCATCTTCTCCTTACATGAATAATGCACAACCACACCGTTAGGAAATACGGCGAAAACGCTGTTCCCAATACGCTTCAAACAATGTGGACACATCCGGTCCTCGGTGATTTTGACATATCTGGATCTGTAATGAACTAGCTTTTCCTGCACCTGGACACCTTCGGCCCTCAGCAGGCTGCTGACGACATGGTTCATTCTTGAGTTTTTGTGAAGCTCCCGCAGGTATTTCTCGAAATATTTGTTCAAATTCTCCAGCTTTGTATCTTCGGGAAGCATGCTGAGTACTTCCGATACATCTATGGACGATCCGTAACTTGCTAAAAGTGCGATGGCTGGCTCGATCAGTGGGGAGTCTTCTGGGTTGGATGGCTTCAAGTAGATCCTCAACAATGTAACAAATAACTCGGGTGTCCAGTGCTCTTTGCAATAGCTCTCTGCTTTGGCAAAGTCGCCCAACTTATGGACGTAGATGTTGAGTGCTTGCTCATGCAGCCCCATTCGGCTCAATAAGATTGCCCTCTCTTCATAGAAGCCATCTGTGGTCAGCTGCCCCAGGATTTTCTCGGCTTTGTAAAAGGTGGACTCGGTCAGGAACTTGATTAGCTTCTGGCGAGTAGAGTTATGATCTAGATTGGGTCAGTTAAATGGACAAATCATGGGATGGCGTCTTCTTTGCTGTACCTTCCGTGACGGGCTCGACGATTTGGTCGTTTTCCGCGTTCATGACATTGTTTAAATAAAGGATGATGAGGGTGTTGTGAAATTCCGGGTTGTTATCCTCAAGTTCATGGATGATATGCTCCAGATAAGGAATGCATAGATCGGGTGCGTAATGGTCGAGATGCTCGACTACTCTGGCTCTGGGCTGTGCAACGACCTCCGACATATCCTCAGTAAATATCTGAACAGAGGGTCATTAGAACAGGTTAAGTTTGAGTGAGCATGGGCTGCTTACGGAAAGCCCCAATTCTGGGTCGGTTTGTAGAACCCATGGCGAGAACTCCAGAACCAAATCGAAATCATCCACACCGAGCTTTTGGAGGTAGATAACAGTGGATGAGCAGCCAGATAACGGATTTCCCGAAGAGCGGCCCAACCTTAAATGAATGAGTCAGTCTGACGAGCCAGATGTGAGCGGGTCAAAAGAGGTGTTACTTAGTTAAGAGCTGGAGTGATTTTCTGTGCAGTCCTTTACCCCTGTAAAGGTCAACCAATTCCCTATATTTCTAAAAGACGGGAAATGATAAATATATGAGTCCCGGTGCGGATTGCCAACCATATTACCTTATGCTGGAGCAGTAGGGTTTCGCTCTCCGCAACATTACAATGATTGCTAACTCTCAGCAACGGCCCAACCAATGCATCATTACTGTTAAGGTACGCCTTCAGCAACGTGGTGTCGATCAACTGTGCAAGCAGGGGAAGGCTGATGGAGGATTTTGCGACAACGCTTTCAACGTTGGTGGACAGGGAAGACAAGGTAGCCGAGGATCCGACTCGTTTGATCGACTGCGTCTCGCCATTAGAACTCAACGTTTTTGACACTTTCCGTCTCCAGTCAGTCAAGAAGCCAACCAATGCCTCAATGGCATCTTTCAAATTGCCGCCCTCTAATAAACCATCTGGACTTAGAAACGAGAGCTTACTGTGGACTGACAAGATTGAGCGTACCAAGGGTTGAGCCTCCATCCTGCTCATCAGCTTTGCTCAGAGTACCCGCGATCACAGGAGGATACAATGAAATCACTTCCACTGGGTCAGCATCCAATTCTTGGAACATGCTTAGCGCCTGCTCATATCCACCGTTACGGAACAGGAAATGCGCGTAAAGGTTGCGAATGCGCGTTAGTTGGGCATTCTAAAGAACATAGAGTTAGGGCCGTTAGACGGGAAGCATCTCCGGGTGCGTCAATGACAGACCTTTTCTTCAGGGAGGATTTTTTCGATCTGATCCAACAAACTTAGAGCCTCCTCGAACTCATTAACCTCGACCAGCTGGTCAATCTGACATAGAAAGTTCAGTAATAATCCGCAGAACAAGCCCGTCCACCTCTCCTACCTGCTTCATGAAATCCAGTGGGATAAGTCGCCACACATGGTCAGAGCTTGCGATATAGATCACTTTACCCTGAGTCATCATTTGTGGGTTGGTAAGCTCAATGTTTTGAACTAGCCTTTGGGTTCCGATGTTCCGGATTTCTACGTGTTTCGACAGAATTGCGATGGCGTAAGGGAATGAATACCCTGGAGAATGAATAGGTGTTGGTCCAGGAAAGCAAAGTCTACGTCACGTCATGAAAGAGTACCAAGTTCTTCAGGAGCTGCCGACCAGCTGATGCCAGCTTTTCGAGTGGGTGTTCCATCGGGGCCGATGAAAATGCTCACATCTTTGGTGAAAAAGTTCCAATTAGACTGGAAACAACCGATTAAGCGAAACATCTGCTATTTACTATCTTTCTCCACTAAAAGCTCGTCGTTGGGTAACCGTACGATCAGGGGCTTTCCGGCATTCAAAATCATCCCCATAGCGCCGATTGCCATAGAGCCCAGCTCGCTCAAGCTGCTTCCCAGGCCGGAACCCTCACCGGCATTTGCAAACAATTCGGTTACTTTGCCACTCGGCAAATCCAAAATCGCATATCCTTTTGTGAAGGACGAGCACAACTTTGTACTCGAGGCCCAAGTGATTTTCCGGACTCTGTCTGGAATGTTGAATTCCTACGATATTGAAAGTTGTCTTTGATATGCTGACGGTTGGCCAATCGTTCGTATTGAACTACCTTGGTCTCCACTAGCTCCATATCTTGCCACGTGTATACTACCAACTTCTTCTTTACCGCCACGCATAAGCGTGTGACGATGGCAGGAATGCCCTCCTCAATTTCAATGCTGCTACTCACTGCAAATAAGTATGCATTCTTGATCTTGGGCAATTGTGGGCGGATGGTGAGCGTCTGAGTGTCGTACATTGAGACAACATTATCTAACGTCGTCGGGATTAGACTTGGCCTGGGAGCAAAACCAGTGGAGCATTACCTGATAAGGACACCAGCACATCCATTTCTTTGATGTATTCTATTTGTTCAATGGGTTTTTTTGAGAAGTTCTTCTTGGATTCGATAAGCGTTACCGACAAAGGCTCCTCATCTAGGTATTTTCAGTGAATGAAGCTCGAATGGTACTTAGATGCTTCGATATATCGACCAACCTGTAGGTTCCCTAACTTCATAAACTAGCAATACACCTGTGGAAGTACCGACAAATAGCCTATCACCTAAAAGCCAACACCCAGAGGTAAGTAAGAAACGCTGGCGCCACTCAACAAAACAGAAGCGAAACAACTGTAGGCTAGCACGGACTCAATCTTCAGTGGCAGATCCTCAACCACTGGGATCACCTCGAATGCTTGGTGCATTGTGTCGGTAGAGATTAAGTTGACTTTAGAAGTATACTGGAGCAAAATTGCTTGCTTAATACATGATGGTGACGACAATGGGTGGCTAACACCCAAAATTCACCAGAACTCCAGATTCGGGTGATTTAATCATATAACCAGCATAATTACGCTTAATTACGCTTGGGCATGAGTGAAATAACGAACATGGTTTATTGGGAGGTATTTTGATCACTCTATCATAGGATATTGGGCTAGGGTATATGATCAAGAGGGTGTTCAAACCTTGGTATATGATCAAGAGGGTGTTCAAACCTTGGTATATGATCAAGAGGGTGTTCAAACCAAAGCGCCCTCAAGGTCGGCAATTACTGAGAAACTGGCGAAAAAATAT
This sequence comes from Basidiobolus meristosporus CBS 931.73, assembly GCA_002104905.1. NCBI lineage: Eukaryota > Fungi > Basidiobolomycota > Basidiobolomycetes > Basidiobolales > Basidiobolaceae > Basidiobolus > Basidiobolus meristosporus. The sequence continues at coordinate 13,008 of MCFE01000090.1, forward strand.
GATACATGGAGAATGAAGCGAACGAACAAAACGGAAATGCTGATGTGAGGATCAACGCATACTACGCTGCATGAATTCCAGCTCCTTGGGGTAGTCTCTGAATTGCCGCTGTATCCCCTTTGGGCAGTTGGCTCTAATCCAGGGATGTCTCTTGGCCTCTAAGAGCGGCATACGCTCGTTGGGATTGTGGACCAACAGCTGCAATGATGATTAATGGAAGCTCCGTGATGTTTACGGCGAACTCAACTTACTTTACGAATGAAGTCGCCCGCTTGAGGAGACAGGTAGTCGGGGATTTTCAGGTCGACTTTGGAAATCCTTTTGTACGTCGCCTTAATACTAGACAGGTCCTCGAACGGGGGGTTGCCAACCAGGAACTCATAGGTCAAGACACCCAGACTCCACAGATCCACGTGGATGCTATGGTCACGGCCCTCCACCATTTCCGGGGGAAGGTAATCCAAAGTACCACACAGGGTGGTTCGTCTAGAACGAGACTAAGCTCAGTCATTGTGCAAGCAAGAGACAAAAACAAAGCATACCGATTTGTTTGATTATGGTGGACTGACCAGCCGAAATCTGCCAGCTTGACTTGGTTGTCCATCGTCAGCAACAGATTCTCGGGCTTGATATCTCGATGAATGACATGCTTCGAATGAAGATAATGGAGGGCATCTGCGATTTGGCCAATGTACTAAATCACTCGTTAGAGGAGGGTCGCATCTAAGAACGTGGAGGCGAATACTAACCGAAGCGGCGGTTGGCTCATCGTAATGCGTTATTTTCCGTAGCTCCTTGTACAATTCACCTTTGGATGCGAACTCGATGATGAGGTAGATCTTGGTCTCATCGAAGAAGTACCCGAACAGCCGAAGGATATTTGGATGTCTAAAGATGCTCAGTCAGTTGCGTGATGATAGGTCAGCGTGGAAAGAACGAACCTCAAATGGGTCTGGATCTCGATCTCTCTGCGAACCTGCTTTTCAAGCTGGGATTCGATCAGTTCGGATTTGTGAAGGACCTTCAAGGCCACGACGTAATTATTCATCTTGGCTCTGGCCAGGTAAACTCGTCCGAATTTGCCTCTACCAAGGCTCTTTCCGATTTGGAAATCGTCGAGACTCCAGCTGGTGGGTCGGAGTAGTCTATGGAAGCCTTTAGTACTCGCTCTTCCTTGAATCCAGCTTGGATAGGTGGCCTACCTTTCATCCACTCCGAGGGTGTTTTTTTCTCTATCACCGGATTGAAGTCGTTTAGAGAATGCTGTGGGCTTAGGATTGACCTCTGGGGGTGGCATTAGCTGCGCATCGGTGAATTTGGCCTGGACCACAGTACTACTGACTGAGGTGGTGGGGGCTTTCTTCATTAGGCGATTGGCCAAAGTATTATTCAGCATGGCCACCTTCGTTAAGCCAGGGTTTTGAGCTCCCTTTCGAGGTGGATTTTGAACAGCCACTGGCTCTTTGCTTTGGGCTTTAGTTCTATTCTATAACAAAACAGTAAGTTTAAATAAGTATGGTTGAGCATAAGCGTACATGGCCTCGTAGTTATTGTACCATTGACTTTCTCTCCTTATCGTATGGCTCACCGCTTCGTAGCTTAGGGTCAACCTTTTTTACGATATTCATATTTATTGCAGTGACTATCAAGCCCGCTTTCAATTTCACACAAACAATGGGAATTGATTATTTGATCGTATTAGCTTCTTTTTACCAAAACAATAAACAAATCTTTCCGTCAACCAATGAGGTGCGCCCCATCATAGGGAAAAGTTTAGAATCCAATGATCTTAATCAACCATGGAGGCTCTGTTACATACCTCTCGCTGGGCTATCAGGTTGTTCGAGGAAATAATCGTTTGAATCTCAGTAAATTTATTGATGGATTTAGAGGAATTAAATGCTATGAACAATAATATGAAAAAGGTTCGAGATTAATTCAGTTCGGTGTGAATAATTGTCCATTAAAGTGATACAGTGATTAAATTAGATCTCTAATTGCTTTGGCTTCTCCCACGAAAACTCCTCGCGTCCGAAGTGGCCATAGCAGGCGGTCTTGGAGTAGATGGGCTTGAACAGGTTCAGCTCCTTGACGATCACCCCTGGTCTCAGGTCCCAGTTCTTCTTGATGATCTCCAACAGCTCAAGGTTGCTCTTGACTCCGGTTCCATAGGTGTCGACGAAGATAGATAGCGGCTCGGCAACGCCAATGGCATAGGAGAGCTGGACCAGGCAGCGACGTGCAAGCTTGGCTGCCACCAAGGACTTGGCGATCCAGCGAGCAGTGTAGGCTGCTGAGCGATCGACCTTGGACCAGTCCTTGCCCGAGAAGGCTCCGCCTCCGTGGGCTCCCCAGCCACCATAGGTGTCAACAATGATCTTGCGTCCGGTGAGTCCGGCATCGCCCTGAGGTCCACCGATGATGAACTTGCCTGAGGGATTCAAGTGGTAGACTGTTCTCTCGTCGAGGAGCTCGGCAGGGATCACCGAGGCAATCACCTTCTCCTTGAGCTCACGACGAATCGTCTCGTTGTCGACATCGGCCGAGTGCTGGGTGGAGATGACCACAGTGTCCACACGGAGCGGGAGCATGGCTCCGTTCTCGTTCTTGTACTCGACTGTGACCTGGGTCTTGGAGTCTGGGAGAAGCCATGGGAGAGTGCCGTCACGACGGAGCTGGCTCATCTTGTAGTTGAGCTTGTGCGAGAGTGTCACGGTCAATGGCATCAGCTCGGGGGTCTCGTCAGTGGCGTATCCAAACATGATTCCCTGATCTCCGGCGCCAGTATCCTCGATGGCCTGGCTCACTTGCACGAGGCCCTGGGCAATGTCAGGGGACTGTTGCTCAATGGCAACCAACACGTTGCAGGTCTTGTAGTCGAAGCCCTTCTCGGAGTGATCATAGCCGATTCCTCGGATGGTCTCTCTGATCACCTTCTGGTAGTCAATCTGGGCCTTGGTGGTGATCTCGCCGAACACCATGATCATTCCGGTCTTGGCGGCTGTCTCGCAGGCGACCTTGGAGAGGGGGTCTTGGGCAAGGCAAGCATCGAGGATGGCATCGGAGATTTGATCGCAGATTTTGTCTGTAGTGTGTAGAAGGACTGGTTAGCACGGCAGCCAAGCTGTTGGAGTAGAGGTGCAGGCAATAGTAACAGTAATGGTGAAATGGAATGAGGTGGAAGTGGAGGCATCAAGAGTACTCGGAGAGAGATACTAACCAGGGTGGCCTTCGCCAACGGACTCAGATGTGAATAGGAAGGTTTCTTGCTCAGCTAGGAAAACCATGACTTTGTAATAATTTTCGAAGCACGCAGTAGCGGTATTTATGTATGCAATGGTCTCTGTGTGATGATCATCGGTATTGAGCCCTAATGATAAAGAATACAGGATTGCGAACTCACCAGAGCCAATTAGAAGCAGATAGCATGTTGCAACTTTCATATGAAACTTTGCCAAATTAGGATTAAGTTAGGCAATCTGTCCCGGCTGTTGTAATTTTGCGAACATGCGATAGATTCTATCTGCCATCACGCCATTCGTACACAGTTTGGCATATACCTCGGGCCCACATTCACACGATAGTGCAGAAGTCTGAGCGGTGATATATTCTGAATGATAACGATCTAATCATGTAGGGTACACGAACAACGTGGAATTTGTCTATGTTATGTGATAGTTCATTTTAAATGAATAACCATAAAGTGTGGAAACACAAGTCATGGTGTAAATTTCCAATTGGCCTGCTTTGGGTGAGGACTTCCGATACTCTACCCCACTTGCCCTATGAGCGATTGATGATAAAAAGGGCCTCGAAGTAGTCTCATTATCTATATCAAGCGTAGCAGTAAAATGACCAACTTTTCGGCTGAACAAGAAACTTTCCTATTCACATCTGAGTCCGTTGGCGAAGGCCACCCTGGTTAGTATCTCTCTCCGAGTACTCTTGATGCCTCCACTTCCACCTCATTCCATTTCACCATTACTGTTACTATTGCCTGCACCTCTACTCCAACAGCTTGGCTGCCGTGCTAACCAGTCCTTCTACACACTACAGACAAAATCTGCGATCAAATCTCCGATGCCATCCTCGATGCTTGCCTTGCCCAAGACCCCCTCTCCAAGGTCGCCTGCGAGACAGCCGCCAAGACCGGAATGATCATGGTGTTCGGCGAGATCACCACCAAGGCCCAGATTGACTACCAGAAGGTGATCAGAGAGACCATCCGAGGAATCGGCTATGATCACTCCGAGAAGGGCTTCGACTACAAGACCTGCAACGTGTTGGTTGCCATTGAGCAACAGTCCCCTGACATTGCCCAGGGCCTCGTGCAAGTGAGCCAGGCCATCGAGGATACTGGCGCCGGAGATCAGGGAATCATGTTTGGATACGCCACTGACGAGACCCCCGAGCTGATGCCATTGACCGTGACACTCTCGCACAAGCTCAACTACAAGATGAGCCAGCTCCGTCGTGACGGCACTCTCCCATGGCTTCTCCCAGACTCCAAGACCCAGGTCACAGTCGAGTACAAGAACGAGAACGGAGCCATGCTCCCGCTCCGTGTGGACACTGTGGTCATCTCCACCCAGCACTCGGCCGATGTCGACAACGAGACGATTCGTCGTGAGCTCAAGGAGAAGGTGATTGCCTCGGTGATCCCTGCCGAGCTCCTCGACGAGAGAACAGTCTACCACTTGAATCCCTCAGGCAAGTTCATCATCGGTGGACCTCAGGGCGATGCCGGACTCACTGGACGCAAGATCATTGTTGACACCTATGGTGGCTGGGGAGCTCACGGAGGTGGAGCCTTCTCGGGCAAGGACTGGTCCAAGGTCGATCGCTCGGCAGCCTACACTGCTCGCTGGATCGCAAAGTCCTTGGTGGCAGCCAAGCTTGCACGTCGCTGCCTGGTCCAGCTCTCCTATGCCATTGGCGTTGCCGAGCCGCTATCTATCTTCGTCGACACCTATGGAACCGGAGTCAAGAGCAACCTTGAGTTGTTGGAGATCATCAAGAAGAACTGGGACCTGAGACCAGGGGTGATCGTCAAGGAGCTGAACCTGTTCAAGCCCATCTACTCCAAGACCGCCTGCTATGGCCACTTCGGACGCGAGGAGTTTTCGTGGGAGAAGCCAAAGCAATTAGAGATCTAATTTAATCACTGTATCACTTTAATGGACAATTATTCACGCTGAACTGAAACATCATTTGTTATATAAACCACTTTCTGAAAGAAGAACTTGTGAAAAACAATGGTTCGGGAATAGTTCGGGAATAGTTCGGGAATAGTTCGGATTTACAACTACAAACAGATCGTATTTGGTAATTGGATATTGTTTTGACAAATACAAGGAATGGAAAAACCAAACAATCTAATCTTGCAGCCCCGAAGGAACATACAACTCGCAATCTTGCCATTGGGACAATTTGTACAGAGTGATAAGTACAATGAAGTGAAGCAGGAAGGAATAAGCAATCAAAAAGTAGCGGCCATTCTTGTTGGCCAATACGTGGCGAGCGATGTTTAAGGTGGTGCGCTCCACCGGGTTTAACGAGTTGTATCGACGAGATTCCTCCTGTTGGCGTGGAAAACGAGATCAATCATAGCTCCACACGACCGATTCACTAACAATATACAATATATACCTTCTTCTTGTAAGCCTGGAATGGATTCAGATTCTCTTCATACATACTCGAGTATCTGTCGGCTACATTATCGTTGCGAGAGTATGTATTGTCAACGTTGATGACGGTATTCACATTCTAAAATATAGAAGTATACGTGATGTCAACAAACGAATATTCCAGCAGAAAGGAAGTCGCATTTACCCTCTTTGATGGACCATCATTACGGTAGGAGCTGATGTATTGGATTTTCTCGTACAACTTGACATTGTCTTCCCTTAAAGACTCTAACTCTCCGCCAAGATCAGAGATCCGCTCATTGAGTCCTCGCACCTCTTCTTCAAGCTCAAAGTTACGTTGGCGGAAACGATCACGCTGGCTTGTGAGGATAGGAATGATGGAGTTGTCGTTGCTAGAGTTCAGGAACGGCGAAGAGGGGCGGCTTTCCTAAAGTAATAGTGAGCTTGGGCACGCAATGAAGATGGAAGAAAACTACATACTGTAGACAGCGGGTCAGTGATGGAGGATACACTACGACGAGCGTTGACGTTGCTCAAATCCTCTTCCAACTTCTTAGTCAAGCTTTTCTGGTCAGTCAGTTCACTCTGGGCCTTGGAAAACTCTTCCTGTGCCTTTACCAAGTCAGTGTTGACTTGTTGTAATGTGAGCTATAGAAGAGTATATCAGTAACAGTCGGCAGTATCTCATTTAGATTGCCTACCTTGAGATTCGTCAACTCATTCTCCATCTTTCTGTTCTTGAGCATCAATAGCTTCTCCAGGGATCCAGGCTTGGTATCCCCGTTCACTCCGTTTGTCTTCTGGGCCTCATCCAACTCATTTGCAAATTCGACAGACTAGATGGCGACGGTGTAGTTGTAGTTGTAGCAGATAGAGAATACATCGAGCAAGACACCGAAACTACCTTCAGGATCTCAAGCTCATTCTTGATCTGGATGTAATCCTTGCGCTCTCTTAGCTGAGACTTGAGTTCTTGGATTTCTTTCTCCTGATGACTCTTGCGTTAATAGTGTATTTGGGAAAATGCGTGGTCAGCTCTGGAAGTACTTTTTCGGAAAGAGTGCTTTCGAAGTTGGCCTTGCGGCTGGAAGTCACGTTCTCACTCTGGCTGGCCGATTGTCTGAGAGATTCGATTTGCTTGATCAACTTGGATATTTCACCCTAACAAACGGGATGTTGAATTGAAATGGAAGCCAGAAAAGGTAGATCCATACATCACTACCTCTTGCTCTGCATATCTACGCTCATATTCCGCTATTCTGTGGATTGATTCATTCTAAGCTCTTGCCCTGACAGTGGCATTGCAATCTACCCTCTACCTTTCATCAGAACCACGCTCGTCGCGTGCCGCTTGAACTTCATTCTTAAGGACCTCCTGCGAATGGCTCTTTAGCATGTGACCAAACACACACGAGACCCGGTGAAGCTTACATTTTCCCCTTCCAACTCCACAATCTTGGCGCTTGCTCTTTCAAGGTCCATAACCACGATATCCAGCTCCGCAAGCTTGGCAGCGGTCTCTTCGTCTAAAAATCGCTGAGTATTTCCATGGGGAACGAATAGCTGATCGAGTGTCTACCATTTTTCTCTCCATGTCCGATGAGCTTAGCCTGGGTGTTGTCATGAGAACTCTTCAACTGGATGATCTGTTCATTGGCTTGGTCAAGTTGCTTCTGAAGCTGCATTTCGCTTTGGAAGCAATGCCGATTAAAACCTGCAGCAAACCAGCGCGGTGAAAACGACCTACCGCTCTCTGAAGTTGTTCACCTTTGTGTCAAAGATCTCTTTGATTTCTGCCTCTTTTTGCTCCACCTTCTCGGTGACTACCTCATCCATCTACATCGAGAACTCCTGTGAGTATACTCTACACCGCGGTCAACCTACCAACCATATTACTTTCTCTTCGAATCTGGCCAATCTCTGGTTAAGCGCGATATTTTCTTGCTCTTGTCCGCGAAGCCTAACGAGCTCCTCGTTGCTCTCCCCCAGTTCGTCTTTTAGTCGCTTTAGGTCGGATTTCAGGGTTTTGTTCTCGGCGGATTTTGCATTCTCTTCCTGAGGAAAACGTTCACCACCTTGCCAAATACTCAACATGAACGCACCACGGGAAACCTACCATCAACGCTGAAATCAAAGGAGCTGGGTCCGGTACGTCGGCGAAGAGCTTGTACAAATTTAGAAAACATCCTTCGGCGAATTTCAATCGACGAGTCAGATTGTCGATCTCTCCCTGGTAGGCTACACGTTAAGAGAGCAGGGTGAATTTCAACGCGGAGAGCACAACTTTTCCACCAGATGAGACCAACCTTTAAGTAGGGTTTTGAACTCGCGGGGTTTGTCTTGATCGGCCACCTTTTTGAATTCTGCTCGGACACAGGTCGATGAGATTATTGGTTTTCAGGGACGAACCGGAGCTCTGGGTTACCTTTGGTTTTTTCGGCCAGCTGCTTTCGTGTGTTCGAGGTATCTTTTTGGTTATTTACAATTTCGGCACCCTGGGCATCGAGTTCTGTCTGTAGTTTGCTCAGGCCCACCCCTAGAAAGTGGAGATGAGGTATTTAGCAGGGGCAAAGAAGGTTAGAAAGCCTCGGAAATCCCGTCGTGACACTTGGGCCTCAAGAAAGGGAGCATCCACCGGAGATTTCAAGCTGCTGTGGCTGGTAACCTCACCTTCCCAAGATTTAAAGGCGGTGGTGAGACTTTCATCAAAAGAATTACGAGCCATCTTCCAAGTTTCCCGAGTGCTTCACCACTATGTTGTGTGTGAGATATGGTCTGCTAAAAATAGTAGGAAGCAAATATGCAACTACACTAGAATCGGTGCTTTAAGAAAAGGCTATTTCCCGCCTACACGAATAGTATAGATGCCCAATGTCATCGATTCATTGGCGAAGTGAGGCGAATTAAGAATCAGCTAATCCTGGGCGTCGTTTTAAGCATTTTGGGCATCTTAAGCAAAGATTTACTCTTACTCTTCGGACTCTCCATGAAGCGCCCTGATGCGAAAACCAAGCCTCCATATTGAAGCGCATCAATTGGCCATCCGGAGATTGCGCAGATATTCTAATCGCAGTGCAACAATTGCAGCAATTCACCAGATAAATACATCAGAGCCATGATGCATTGTGTAGGAACGTCGATTAATTGGTGGACAAACAAAGTCTAAATTGATGATCGTCACTCCTTGTTCTAAAGGAGAGGTGTCATGCAGATGAACATCAATGAGCCCCTCTACTACTCCTTACCAGGAAAATCCATTGTTAAGGGGACGGTAGGCTGACTATTTACAACTTCTTGAGCTCAGGTTCAGTCTCTATTAAACTTATCCCTACTGCTTTCCCATAATGTCACACGTACGTATATCTGTACCTCAAAGATGTCAGGACAAGCGCTAACTCCTTACACAGAGATATGGTGGACGCTGGAAGAATGCCAAGAAAGGCCTACAGTTCACCATCATGGTAGTTGGTAAGTGTGCTCGCCGTGCTTCAACCCCCACACCTTTGTCTAATCTTGGCGAACCACAATGCAGGTGCATCCGGTCTGGGGCGTACGACGTTTGTCAATACACTATGTGAGAAGAAAATCTTTCCCAACCGCACGGAATTCGACCCTGAAACAGCCCATGTCCCCAAGCCTATTGAGATCCGCCCGGTGAATACTGGTAACGTTCCAGGCTAACGCCTCCATACAGCCATGGTCACTCACATGAAAAAGAATTGGAGGAAGATAGCATGAGAATCGCACTGACTGTGGTTGATACTCCTGGGTTTGGCGACGGTATTGACAATGAAAATAGGTAGGAGCGACCGTCAGCCTGTCTACTGCTGCCCCACTATTTACAACGCTATACAGCTTCCGAGAGATCCTGAACTACGTCGAACAGCGCTACGATATTATTCTTTCCGAAGAATCTAGGATTCGCCGTAATCCCAAGTTCCAGGACAATCGGGTCCACGCCCTGATCTACTTCATCACGCCCACGGGTCATTCGTAAGTCACCCCCCGCTCCCACCGCTTTCCTCTACATCTAACCTCAACCATGCTAGCCTACGCGAGATGGATATTGAGTTGATGAAGAGGCTTGGCCCGCGAGTCAACATCATCCCGGTCATAGGGAAAGCAGATACCCTCACCCCATCGGAGTTGGCGACGTTCAAAAAACGGGTAGGTCAACCAACCGTCTCAATAGTATTCAATGCAACTAAACAACCCCTCCCAGGTGATGGCTGACATCGAATACTATCGCATTCCTATCTATCATTTCCCCAATGACCACGACGATGACGAAGAAATGATCGCTGAAAATAACGAGCTAAGGGTTTGTAGACCCCATTGAATGCCTCGTCTCCACCTAGCTAACTCGAGGACAGGCACTCCTTCCGTTCGCTGTGATTGGCAGTGAGGAGGAGTTTATTGTAGATGGAGTCAAGGTTCGCGGAAGGAGGTATCCCTGGGGGCACGTCGATGGTGGCTATGTCCCAACTCTTCCACGCCAACTCGTACTAACCACCAGTTCTCAGTTGACAACCCCGAACATTGCGACTTTGATCGTTTGCGCTTCATGCTCCTCAAGTTAGTTCATCTCAACTAGACCACCATTCAACGACAGCATTACTCATTGGAATCCCCAGCTCGCATATGACCGACCTGCGTGAACTCACTCACAATGTTCTCTACGAAAACTACCGTACTGAGAAGCTGAGCCGCATGAGCCCCGATATGCTAGAGTAAGTCATCCCGCGACCGCCCTGTTTATATCACTGCTAATCTGTGTGGAAGTAGTGAGAACAAAAGATCCGAACCAAGCTCTCCTGTTTCCGCTGCTTCCCAACCCCCCGCTAGCCCTTGAGCATTGTAACGTCAGTTTGGTCGTCTTCTAATTTAATTTTATGTGACTTGCATCGAACCCCTCTACCTATGCTATGGGCCACCATATTTAAATCTTAAATATAAATGCTGTTAATCGAACTCCACCATACGTATGCCAACATCTCTGGTCCACCTCAGAATATGTCTGTAGGATCCCAGCAGAATCGGGTGCGCATCTCTGTACTCGAGAGACCATCCAAAATGGCCATTTCCTTGATGAAATAGAGTTAGAGATATGTCACAGGTCACTTGGGGTAGGGGAGCAGATTTACTTGTTTGGATAACTCGGGCCCACCAACATTCAGATTCTGTTGGATTCTTTCGGGGGTCACGGACTTGGGTATGACAACAGCTCCGTGTTGTAGCCCCCACTTCAACAACACTTGACCCACACTTAGCTGATGGTTTTTGGCGATTGCTTCTACCTCGTCGATGACCAGCTCCCCATTGACCAGTCTGCCCTCGCCGAAGCTTGAGTAAGCCTGCACCTGGATACCATTACTCTGGCAAATCTTCATCAACTCCTCCTGGTAAAGCAGCGGGTGCATCTCAAACTGCGCCACCATGGGGGCGATTTCCGCGTATTCTAGTATCTCCTGGACATGCTTCACTGTGTAGTTACTGATGCCAATGGAACGTAGTTTTCCCTCTTTGTACAGCTTCTCCAAAGCTTTCCAACTACCGATTCGGTTCTCCAAGTTTTGGGGGTCAGAGAGTCGAAGCTTCTGGGTCCTGTGTCTGGTTAGTATTCAAGAGCCAGCCAACCCATTAGCATGAAGTATTTACCCGGGCCAGTGGATCAGATACAGATCCAAATACTCCAGGTTGAACCGCTTCAGGGAGCTTTCCACCGCTAGGATAGCTTGATTCATCAAATGATCGACCAGAGGTTGGATTGCTCGCCCAACTTACCTTGGTAACACTTCTCGTAGCCCTGATCCTTGGGCGCTGAAAACAAGAACTTAGAATCAACGAGCCACTAGGAGAGTCCAGAGGCGATTTGTACCTAGCTTAGAGGTGATAAACAGATCCTCCCGCTTCAGCTTCAGATCTTGGTCCTCGAGCAAGTCGTGTATAACTTGGCCGATGATTTCCTCGTTTTTGTAAACTGTGGCGGAATCTACTCTCGAAATGGAACCCAGTTGGTTTTAGGACACTAAGTAGTATACTGCGGTTGCTGCTTACCAATCAGGCGATAGCCCGCCTTCACTGCGCTAGATATCGCATTTTTAACAAGTTCGGGATCTTTCACTCGATACGTGCCAACTGAAGACAAGATAGAAGGCCATGTTATTAGACGTAAAAGGCTCGAGCGACTGAAACTTCCACTACTCACGACCAATGCTTGGCATTTGGAGGCCATTGCTTAGCGTGTAGCTCTTCACCATTGACAGCGTTTTAAACACAAGAATGAATTTTCGTCGATAGTTACCACACTCATCGACCACACTTTTCCCCACGATCAACCTCTACTGGTATCCAGGACTCTCTGGCCAATCGCAATATCCCTCAACCGATTTAACCATTTCAACCTATTTAATCACGAAATATCCCAGAATTACAGCGAAGGACTAGATTCCAATATATATATCACACATTTTCGCATAATTAATTCCCCCGAATTTAACCAGGTTACACGGGGGATCTAGCCCGAATCCGTAGATTTGGAAGAACGGATCTAGGACTTTGTGGCCAGGCTGTGTAGAAGTATCACCCACTATCGGCTAGGATATTCACAACCGTAGCCTAATATGGAAATCAAGCCAACAAGTGATCGTCCTATAAATATCGGTCGTTTCAAATCCCGCTTCGCTGTTGAATAATAATCATTTGTATTGTTCTCGGATCCTCCCTTGTTTTTGTTAGCCCATGACCACACCAAAGCATTACACGGCTTCAGAAGTCGCCACCCACTCCACCGAAAAGTCAGCATGGGTGTGTTACAAGAATAAGGTCTATGATGTAACTTCTTTCCTTAGCTCTCATCCCGGCGGAGACGATGTTATCCTCGAGTACGCCGGCAAAGACATCACCAAGGTTCTTGCCGACATCGACATTCATGAGCACTCCGAAGCCGCCTACGAGATGCTAGAAGACTTGTGCATCGGGGAGCTCCCCTCCAGTGAGAGAAGGGATCCCACCAACGGCTATCTGTCCGAGGGCCTTGTCAACCGTAGGCCCCAGCCTGGAATATTCGCTCCTGATGTGGATGTGACCGGCGACACAGATGCCACGAAGGACTTCCAGAAGCAGCACTTTTTGGACCTGAACAAGCCTTTGGTCAGTCAGATCTGGAACAACAATTTCACGAGAGAGTTCTACCTCAAGCAAGTACATACACCTCGCCACCTTCCCCAACCCGCCATCTTCTTCACCAACCCGATATTGGAGATGTTCACCCGCACACCATGGTACGTGATACCCATCATCTGGTTCCCGATCTCCATGTACTTCTTATCCAGCGCCGCGAAGATCGCTTCGCTTCAGTGGGCGATGTCGTGCTTTGTCTTCGGGGTTACGCTCTGGACCCTGCTGGAATACATCATCCATCGCTTCTTGTTCCATTTGGACGAAAACATCCCCGACCATCCCAAAGTGTTCATCGTCCACTTTTTGCTTCACGGCGTTCACCACTACCTTCCCATGGACAGGCTGAGATTGGTCATGCCACCCGCGCTCTCCTTCACCCTCGCAACCCCCCTCGTTCGCTTGGCCTATGCACTGTTCAACTCTGGTACCGCCGAGGGAGTCATCAGCGGAGCACTCTTCGGCTACATGTGCTACGATTTGATCCACTACCACCTGCATCATGCCCGACCCTTCACGGACTACTTGCGCCTGATGAAGACGTTCCATCTGGATCACCACTACAAAAACTACCAGGTGAACTACGGCATCACCAACATGATCTGGGATCTGTTCTTCAGCACGTCCATTTAGAAATGAGCATAGATTGATAAATTCTGTTGGCATTGTATCCAGCTCGTATGTACATCCTATCCAATCTGAAATAAACCAGCCAGCGCATGAAGAAACCACGTGTACCGCTGCAGCATGTTGATGCGCTCACTAGCAAACGAATGTACCGCCTAGGTGATGTTAATGTGAACGAGTTTATTTTTTCATGGGAAAAAGACTCGGACGTTGAGGTGAGCCCGGGGACACTCAAGGTATTCGGGGGAGACTTCCACGTCGTCAAGATGAGCACATCGATCAGGCTTAAAGACCCAACTTGGTACGGCGCCAGTGTCTACGCTTGGCGTTGTATCTGATCTTGTTGTCAGTTCTCAAACGGATCCAGTGAGGGATAGGTCTGTTTTGCTTTTGCTTCTTGCCAAGAATACGCTTGACCTTGAAAGACTTTTGGGAAGGCTACAAAGGCAAGTGGTGTGAATACTCTGCTACGACATCTCCACCACGCCCGGTTGGTGACATGATGGATGTATGGGGGATGGGGAAGATGCGTCTTACCATGGTTAAGAATAACGTGCAGCCAAAGAGGAAGAATCCCAACTGCTCGAGTCCACCCAGAGATAAACCAGACCGAGGCAACCGAACGAAAAAAATTCCCCCCTCCCCATTGGTGGAAACCCCCTCGGTTCCGATCCAAGATGCGCTCCGGAGATTGGTGGTGTTCGAAAAAAAAACTCCTTCCTCGCAACTTCCGGTATGAGCTGATCCGGATTACTTCGTCGTGGAATATATCTCCGCAGACAAACACAAACACCAGGCATCAACAACCGAATGCCCACCCGCTGAGTTAATAAATCCCCCCGATCCGTGGACCTCGTCCATTTCCTGATATCAGAAGCTCCTACGTTTCCAAGCGGATCCATCGAATCCCGATCATTTCCTGCTTGCAAGTTTCCTGCACCTGGGCAGCGTCGGATTTTCTGGTCAATAGGTGCACCCTCCTTCAGCGTAGAGCCCACTCGTTTGTTTCCCAGCTTAGGGCGTTCCCCGCAGGTAGCGAACTTATGGAAAGAACATGGCTTCGAACCTCGTGAAGCCTACTCCCAATTGCAAAGACAGAAATGCCCTGAAATACTATGCCGACGCCATCAAACAGTATTCGGCCATAAAGAAGGTACGTGTGGGACCTGGAGGGCCGGTCCATGGCTTACGGTCAAGGGAAACTTGCTAAGTACATTTCTAGGAAAGGCCGCTTACTCCGGAGGAGACGGTGACGTACAAACGGATTTTGGAGAAGATTCGGTTCAAAATGGCCAACACCTTGGAAAAGGTTCAGGCGAAGTACTCCACCCGAAAAAGAGGGGAAACCCCGGACTTGTTTTCCTCCAACGACACGAGAGAGTCCCCCTCCCGGTGTGGGTCCTTTGTAGGCTCCCTGCCTTCTGTGTATAGCAGCACCGGTGAGAACTCCATGACCGAAAACGAGCTGGAATCCGGTAGTATTTCCAGGTCAACCACTGATATAAAACTTGAGGATACCGTGGGGGAATGTCCAGGTCCGCTGGAAAAACAACCAAGCGTCATGACGACCGAGACGGACTCCTGTAAGTTCACCCATGTGTCGCTTAGTGCCATCTTGAGCTTTGGCTAACCGCTGCTGTTACACCTGTCTAGCCTACACAAGCCGCCACTCCTCATTTTCTGGCCCGTCAAAGCGGAAGTCGAAAGAAGTCGAATTGCTCACAACCCCGTCGTCAGTGGAACTTCGAGCACAACAAAACAAAAGAACGACCGATCTGAAGCGCGCCCTCATAGTGAGTGCTTTGGAGTCGCTTGGCAATACGGAGTGGGAGCGATTCAAAAGGCCATTCACCTTACCAACGCATATCATAGATGACGCAAATCGGTACAAAGAACTGCAGATGCGAAAGAGCGCCTCCAGTAGCTCCAAGAAACGCAGAAACTCGGCCAAGAGGAAGGCGGGGGAGAAGGCGGCCCGCGAGTCTTTGCAAGCCACTCCTGTCCAGTATTACTCTGAAGCGAAAACTCACCAAGTAGCTGTCGTTAGTAAGTGCCTTCATTCTGGTCGACCCCCTCAACCACTGCTGATCTCTTTTGCTTCTCTGAAGTTACACCAAGAAAAAGAACATCCGAAGAGTATCAAGCGCCGGTGGCCGGGTCCGCCGGCGAGGGCACCGTCACTCCAAACCACCCAAATGTGGCTCAAGGCTCGACTTCGCTAGTAGAATCTGTAGCGATGAGCCCGTTGAAGCAAGGCTCTGCCAGTTTCCAATGCATATCACAGCGAATGAAAGTCAGCCAGATTGTCATCTCGAGTCAAAAATTCCTGATAGCTGTTGACACGGCGGAAAAGCTATGTGTTTGGAAGTTTGCCAGCAACCGCTCCACCTACTCGTGGGACGAGATCTTCACCTACACGTATCCAAACTATCGAACTGTAGGTGCAACCCTCACCACCCCAAACGAATCTTGCTGACCCGATTGCCTTTAGCTCTTTCGCACCATCATCTTTACCCGGAGCGACGAGTTTCTGATCGTGACGGAAATCATCAACATCGTCCGGCCGAACGAGAGCGATGCCTACTATATGAGAATAACCACCATCAACCTTTCTCTCGAAACACACACCTCCGTCAACCTTCCCATCAGCTTGAACATATCGCGCTTGAAGGAATTGCCGGTGGCCGTCCCAAATCACCAAAGCAAGCTGATCGTCTCCTCAGGAGAGCTGGGGGAGTTGGTGATTTACCACTTCGAGGAGGATTGGAGGTTTGTGTCTAATGGAAAGCAAATGTCATGCTGAGCTTGATTTGACTGGTTCGCATACGTAGCATCCTGATCTCCGACATCCCCCTTCCGAAGTCCAACACGGCCACTTCTGCCATCGTCTCGGTGAAGTTGGTGGAGAATGAGCCCTCGTTAATAGTCGGCACTTCGAGCAACTCGGTGACCCTATGGTAGCACCCAATCTGCCCCTCCACCATAGACCCCCTGTGATTAACACGCTCTGCATCCCCACAGGAACATCGACAAATGCTCCCTTCTGCATTCGATTCCATTCCCAGACGACATAGCCTTTCAGAGCATCCCAAAGTGTATTTCGGCCGTCTCTCCCATAAAGTACGTACGAATGAAGGCGATGGCTCGGACCATAAATGAGCCATTGGTCATCATCATGGTGGCCGACGTCTGCCACGGCCAGGGACCGAAGGCCACCACTCAGGTCGAATCGTGCCAACAATACATTCTGTATCAAGGCCAGTTGAACCACCTTGGTTCCCTGGAAAGCTGCAGGTAAGATGGTTTGAAGCGATCGTGAGGCCGTGCACCGGACACTGATGTTTCTCTTTAGCTCCATCACCTCTCTCTCTACCTCCCAGAAATGCGTGGTTGGCTGCGTCAACGATACCGACGTGGTGCTGTGGAACAAGAATTCCGGTCGCATCATATCAACGTTGAAGCTGGTTGAACGAAGTCGAGGTAACCAAGTTCACTTACTTGTCCAGCATCTAGTTCCGTCGACTCACCACCTACATCGTTAGACAACCGACGAGTCTACAGTATCTCCATTCATCATCAAGACATGTACATAATATGTGGAGACACGGAAGGATGTCTTCACATTTACTGGCTCTAGCCCCTTCCCCCTTGTAACTTAGTTCTCGCCCAATGTACTTTTAGCCACCGACCGGGTTTCCTAGCATTAAATCCTGCCTAAATAAAATGGGTTGTCGGCTTTCCAGCATCAGCCGTACCCGTACCCGTACCCGTACCGTACCGATCCGAAATTTTTTTTACCTGGTGGAATTGGGTGGGTTTCGAGGGTTTTATAAGCCCTCGCCTCGGTACTCGCCCGAGGGCTATTCCGGTCGATTGCGAAACAAACATGCGTCTTATCACCCACAACATGCTGCAGTGCCACGCCAAGGGCTGCACCAACGACAACTTTCCATTACGTTTCGAGGAGGTCGAGGTGGAAGTTGAGGAGGTGGACATCAACGAGGAATTCCTGATGAACTTTCTTCCCAAGCTGGATTGGGAGGCTTTGGTGAAGACCGCAGTTCAAGTAAGCCATTTCCGCGCGTAACTTGCGCTTAGTATGTATACCCAACTGAAACCCCATTCCGTTGTAGCTTGGCATTAACGATCTCCCCGACACTCTTCCCGAGAACGCTGCTGAGGATGAAACTTTCCTTCAGCGTTTACATACTGTGCTCATGGAGGTAACCTTCACAAGAACCCTGAATTTTCCTCCTATCTCGAAATCTCACGTTGTGCCCTGTTGAACAGACCCGTATACAAGAAGGTCGCATGGTGTGCAACGGTTGCGGTCACATTTATCGTATCAAGAACGGTATTCCCAATATGCTCCTTGCCGAACACGAAATCTAAGCTCTACTGGGTCGTGTATAACTAACCATGTGCCAAATTCAGTTTATTATTTCTTGTCTGGCGGAATTGAAGAGTTCACTGCTTGCTCATTTATTTAGACATCGATACGAGGGTGCTTTGTCTCGGTCAGTCCTTGATTTTTCTCACTAAAACGATTGCTAGACGTATGTTCGAGAGAACCAAAGTTGGATCTGTCGCCCCGCTACATCGTTCTATTAGTATATAAACTAGTATCTACATTGGACATTGAATGGAATAGACAATCGTGTCAAATTCTGTTGAAACGCTCCTCACTATGTTGGTGCGCTCCCTACCCATGTATCATATCGTCTCCGATTCCAATTCCAATACGATTTCGTCAAATCCATTCATTTCTGTATGTGAATTCGTGGTCTCAGTGTTGGACCCCTCGCTCAGTGCGGTAAGAGGATCGTATGTCGATTGGGACTCATTTTCGATTGGGAATTTTTGGAATACCGTTGAGTCATTCATGCTTTGAATTTGGCGAGTAAAGATGTCTAGTTTCTGTATCCAAGGCAATCAGGTTAATAGGCACTTGGGCAATCTTTGAGTCTTGTCCTTACGTCCAGTGCATCGTATTGGCGAATGTCGCTTTGGTATGGGCTGTTGCCAATTGCATTGAAGGGATCGGACATTGGACTGGAGCACCGATCGTCCGAAACGAAAAATGACCTCATATCAGTATCTGGGATTCTGGACGGATTCGACGAGAGTGGCTGGCGATAAAGCCTTGATCGAGCTGGGTCATATGGCTGAAATCTGCTGAATGACCGTTTGGGTGGATTTGGACTTATCTCACTTGGATCGAATAGTTCATTTGGTGACATATTGCGACAATACGAGGAACCTGTTAGCTCTTCAATCTCATGCTAATACTTTTAGCATCTCCATTGAGATTTAATTTCTCTCCATTTACATGTTGAAACCAAACATGTCGTATTACCTGCATCTGAGCATATTTTTGGTTTAGCGGGGTGGATTTCCGATTGGAACGAAAGGCTGGCTTATCCTTAGCAAAGGTGGATCTTGGTGTTTTGGGGTGTACTGATAGACAGGTTAGGGAGATTGGCTAAACCTTGAGTTGGCTTCAGGCGAGTCCTTACCCAAAGAAAAATCGGATGGACCTTTGTTTACGACGGTGTCAGACACCCTAATGTGGACAGAGAGGAGAAAGATAAGTATTTCCTATCGCACATACTTAGTCGATGAACAGACTTTGCGAAGGGAATCTGCATAAGCTCGCTCTTTATGCAAGAATTCTCAGAGTCACTGGAGTTGTCGGTATCAGTACTCATCATGGTCGAGTGAGAGGGATGAATCCAGCCGGGGCGCACCATCTGGTCTATATAGCATTCGATCATAGCATACATTGAGTCTTCCATGACGCATGCAACACCCAAATCAATCTAAATGCTACTGAGCACCAAGACCCTAAAGGACCATATCTCCACCAATGAACTTCGCGACCAAAGCAAGGAACCAACAACAATGAACCATCAGAGATGTAATTTTTCATTCATTCACTTGTGAAATGACCGACATTATTCCTACCAGGAAACATCCTTAAATAGGTGCAAAAATTTTGGGAAAGAAGTGGCGAGAATATTTGCGCAGCAAAAATTGAAAATGAAAGAGGTCGAAGTCATTGACACGGTCGAGGATTACGATGTATAAGTTGTAAGGATTAATCAGATGCGGTGTTTAGTCTTCGCCCACGGGTGTAGCGAAGGTGAGCGGAACCACGAATTCCCCGATGTATTCAATCTGCATATGTTCTACAGCTTCCTGGATGTCGTTCAAGGCCTTCGTAGTCTGATATTAATTGAGACCAGAGTTAGCAACAATGCTGAAACAGCCTAGTCTTACACCGTTACCATGGCCAGATCCTCTTTAGTCACTCGGCTTTTACTCAATACGTCTTTGGGTGATTTTGGGAGATCGTTGGCAGGGAGATCGAAGATATTCATAACGTTGGGTGGAAGTGTTTTACAGCCCTCCATTAATGTTCTAGAAGTGCGCTATTAGATACCATCTATTCCTTAAACCACATCCAAAACTCACTTGTAAGTGTTGGATCTCTCCATAGTATCTTGATGCTTCATTCGCTCCACTTGGGTGCGAGAAATGTCAATCAGATTTCTATTTTAGAGGGGAATATAAGCTCCAGTTCCATAAATGTGCAAAGAAGCAGCAACTAACTCTGCAGTTTTTTGGACGATTTTTTTGAGCGAATCTTCTAGTCTTGCTTGATTCATAGCCTCATACTCTTTATAGCTCATTCTTTTATCGATGCCATCGGGCGAGGCAGTCTGGGCACCATTGAGCAGATGAGTTCTCTCGTTCGCCTAAACAGATGGGAAGAATTATAACCCAGCAATTTTCAAGTGGAACTGACGGGGGACATACGATTTGGGGATCTTCTTGTTTACTTGAGCAGCAACCCATTTTATGTCAGAATTACTATTTAAACTAAAGGGCAACGATAATAGAAAGTAGCTCTAATAAGGGTTTTGGGGAGAACGACGTAAACGTTTCAAGTCAATGAAATTAAATGGTGGATATGTTTTCTGTATAAGCACGGAAATTATCTACATACAATATTATGCACTAGTTAAGCAATCCCTCCAGCCCACATAAACCCTGAAGAAATGGAATCGAGAAATCATCGACCTGGGTGAAACGCACCCTTTCGATAAATTCAATTATGGGAGATATTAACTCCAGTGGTATCAACCCGATGCCTCAATGGGCCATATCCGAGGCGAGAATGTGTGTTGCGTGAACGTCCACCAAGACTCAACATCCTCGAACTGGTAAAGTTAGCCTAGCACGTGCCTTGACATGCTCCTTCCCAAAATTGGCTCATTGGGAATGTATCAGAGGGTGTATGTATAGCTCCGAATATTTTTGGTAGAGCAGACACTGCTTCTACGATTAACCTATTGTGATTTATCGAAACACCCAATCTTCAGAAAAGGCATCATTACTTTTGCGCTTACAAATCAAAGATACACTATGATGTGCGGAATTCAAGAAATGGGCATATTCAAGGATATTGCAAGATTCAGTAAACAAGCGAATCTGCACCCATGGGTGATGTCGGTGATCACTAGCCTTAAAGAGGAGTCAGGTCAGTTGCACAACACTCAATCAACACCATGGTCAAGCTCAGCCAGCAGAGATCTAGACTAGGATTGCTGCGACTTGCCTGTGCGGGGAGGTGCGGAAGGCGGATTGCAATCGCTTCAATCAGGAAATTTCTAGAAGTGTTGAATGGTCAAATAGACATCACATTGATCACAATATGGCAAGTAGAAAGCTGATCATCGTAGACACTCTGAGCCAATCATCTCGTGCTACCTGGTAACTTGAGCAGGGCATGCGTAATAAAGCCGTTTGCCAAAAGCAAAGGTGCGCAGAGAGATTGGATAAGCCCGATCATATTCGCTCACGATATTCCTATTCGGAGGACCAAATCAAGAACACTTTGGTGCAACACAAATATTTTCACTTCTATAAATGGTTGCAGTGTTTTGATGCTTAATAATTGATAGATTGATCAGTAGGCTGCCCCAATGCAACTTCCGTATAAAAAGCATTTCCCGCCCCAGGGAAGAGGCATCAGTAAAACTTTGATTTCCTGACACAATTAGTAGTATGACCGTCCAAATCCAAAAGCCTGCTCCTTTCTTCAAGGCCACCGCCCTTGTTGATGGTGAATTCAAGCCTGTTTCCCTCGATGACTTCAAGGGCAAGTACCTTGTCCTCTTCTTCTATCCTTTGGATTTCACTTTCGTCTGCCCTACCGAGATCATTGCCTTCAATGACCGTGTCAAGGAGTTCGAGGCTCTTGACTGTGCCGTCGTCGCCTGCTCCGTTGACTCCGAATTCTCCCACTTCGCTTGGGTCAACACTCCCCGCAAGGAGGGTGGTCTCGGCAACATGGAGATCCCTATCCTTTCCGATATCACCAAGAAGATCTCCCGTGACTACGGAGTCCTCCTCGAGGATGCTGGTGTAGCCCTTCGTGGTCTTTTCATCATCGACCCCAAGCAAAACGTCCGTATCATGCAAGTTAACGATCTCCCCGTTGGCCGCTCTGTTGACGAGACCCTCCGTTTGGTTGAGGCTCTTCAATTCACTGATATCCACGGTGAAGTCTGCCCTGCCAACTGGCAAAAGGGTGCCGACACCATCAAGCCTGATGTTGCCGGATCCAAGACCTTCTTCGCCAAGCAATAATTGCTTTAAACTGTAACTCTTAATTCCCTCATTTACCACATCAAGTAGCATTGAACTTTTGAAGTCCTAGACCTATTGTAGACGTCGGCATAAGTTAATCTAGAACCAGTGTCTAATAAATTTTACGCTCGACATCCAAAAATATTTCGGGAGGCGGAGGTGTGACAATCGTTTTAATAGAAGTTCCTGTGAGCTCGGCCATGGCAACGAAGGGTTGTATTGCTATGGATTCGATCAAGCCTTTCATGTGTAGCTACGCATTGTTTGGATTCGAATTGTAAACATACCAGACCGCAAAAAACATAGGAAATTTTGACCAGGTCATCATCACATGCACCTCCATGCAACAACAACCTCTTACCAAAGGGTTTGGAATCGGAGGCGGGGTACAGTGCGGAGTTATGATAAAGAATAAAACCCCACGTTGTTCCTGCTTTATCAAACTAGAAGTTCATTATCCACCTTTAGATCTAGTGTGAAGGCGGGATACCCATTATTCGTACAGTTATCAGCCACATTCCATTACATATTTATGTCGACTAGCCAGGGTAGCTTTTCGGGTACCGATGGTAATCAAGATGTAGCGTAAATCCCAGTATCGCAGAGCTAACCAGCATTGTGTTGTGTAGAGGTGACATCGAGTGCCCCTGAATCACAAGCCAAGAAGATCCTCTTTCGCCCGAAGCTGGAGCAAGAGCCTTGGGGCATCAATGGGGGTCGAAGAGGACTGATCCGAAGAGATAAAAACCAAGCATTGCCGAGGCAGCCCAGGAGTGGAAAGAAGTGGGGCTGCTGGTTTCTCTTCTCAAAGATCATCACATTCTACGCACCGCGTCCAATTCTTATTTGCTGTGGTAGGTAGGGCGAAGGACATTACATTGAATCTCTTGCTGATGTGAGCATATCAATTCCAGGTATGAAGAGAGCAGAGGTTAGACAGGCTTGGAGGGAGAAGATGGCGTTGTGTACCATCATATTTGTTGTGTGTGCGTCCATCGGATTTTTGACATTCGGCTTCCAGCAAGTCTTGTGCAGTTGGGATGAAGTAAGTCGGGTAAAGCTGGATCAAGTAAACGCCACCGATATCATTCTTCACGGGAGGGTGTTGAAGCTGACGAGTTTGGCTCACCCAGCTGTGCCGGGGTTAAGTATAGAAGACAGCATTAGACCAACTGGTTCGTCGGGACAGGATGTCTCGTTCTTGTTTCAAAGCATGAACGGCCATTGCAGTGGAGTACTAAAGACTAGATCGGCCGAGAGTTACTTTCCCTGCATCACTCGAGGTCTGGGATTCACTGCCAAGACGAACACCACATACGACAAACGCAATTGCCATCTATCGGCATCCACAAGGGATGCGCTCGCGACGCTAGAGTTTGACGGGGAGGTTTATTACGACTGGAAGGATCTGCGGTCCAAAAGAAGAAATTTGGTTGTGTACAACGGCCAAATCCTGGATTTTGATTTGGTCGACTGGATAAATCCAGGGATTGAGGTTCCGGCCGTCTTCAAGCAGCTCCAGGATCCAAACTCCATACATAGGGGAACCGATGTGACGTTCCTTCTGAATACCTATTATCGCCCTGAAGTACAATGTGCTGTGGATTTGTTTAGGGTGGGGGCTCTTGATACCAGCACCATGGGATGTATCATATCCAACCTGCTGCTCTACATCTCCTTGATCGTGATTGTGAGTGTCATACTCGTGAGATTCTTCTTGGCCGTCATCTTTCAATGGGTCCTAAGCTGGCGCCTTGGGAGTTTCCGCGAGGAGACCCACGAGGAGCGCAAGGCACGTATCGAAGCAATTGAAAAGTGGGCCGAGAATCCCAGCAAATTGGCGTTTCCGCGCACAAAAGACGCAACAAAATATTCATCCAAGCTTCTGCCAACAACCAGTAGGTACTCTACCCCTGTTATACTTGTTGACCAAGCTTCCAACAGAACCACAACTATCCTCAAAAGCTCCTTTAACCTCGACCACGAAGAACAAGAGGTGGATACTCAAAGGTACAGCACCCCAGCTCGCCTCATCTCGGACAGCGACACATCGCCTCGACCCACCACCATCGATGGCGATAAAATCCACAACCCACCTACTCTCCCCCCGCCCACCTTCCAACCATTCAACTTCCCTTTAGCGCACATCATTATGCTAGTCACTTGCTATTCCGAAGGCCCCGAGGGAATACGCACAACTCTGGACTCTCTCGCACTAACCGACTACCCACAATCGCACAAACTGATTGTGGTTGTCGCGGATGGGGATATCATTGGGAGCGGGAACGAGATGTCCACACCAGATATCTGCGTCTCCATGATGAAGGACTTCGTGATCCCCCCGGAAAATGTGCTTCCCTACTCGTACGTCGCCGTCGCTGAGGGAACAAAGCGACACAACATGGCCAAAGTTTACGCCGGCTACTACAAGTTCGACGAAAGCGTCGTCGCCATAGAACGACAGCAACGCGTCCCCATGGTGGTGATATCCAAGTGCGGGTCTCTCGAAGAAAGAAGTCTGCCCAAGTCAGGCAATCGCGGCAAGCGGGACAGCCAGATCATTCTGATGTCATTCCTTCAACGGGTCATGTTTGATGACCGAATGACCGAGATGGAGTATGAGCTCTTCAACGCTATCTGGAGCACCACTGGAGTTACAGCGGATAGATTCGAAATCGTGCTCATGGTGGATGCCGATACGAAGGTCTACCCCGACTCAGTGACCCGCATGGTTTCATGCATGGTGCGCGATCCTCAGATCATGGGCCTATGCGGCGAAACCAAGATAGCCAACAAAACCGACAGCTGGGTGTCTATGATCCAAGTGTTTGAATACTACATATCACATCATCAAAGCAAGGCCTTCGAATCGGTGTTCGGGAACGTCACCTGTCTTCCCGGCTGCTTCAGCATGTACCGCATCAAGGCACCAAAAGGCACCAGCGGTCTTTGGGTTCCTATCCTTGCCAATCCAGATATCGTTGAGCGCTATTCGGAAAATGTGATCGACACCCTGCACAAGAAGAACCTGTTGCTCCTCGGTGAGGATCGTTTCCTGACAACCTTGATGTTGCGCACTTTCCCCAAGCGAAAGATGATTTTCGTCCCCCAGGCAGTGTGCAAGACCGTCGTTCCAAACGAGTTCAGCGTGCTGCTTTCACAGCGCCGTCGTTGGATCAACTCAACCATTCACAATCTATTCGAATTGATACTGATAAGAGACCTGTGTGGTACGTTCTGCTTTTCCATGCAGTTCGTCATTTTTCTGGAGCTTATTGGCACAGCGGTGCTACCCGCTGCTATATGCTTTACCACCTATCTCGCCATAGCCTCGCTGATTGTAAGCCCAGTCCCACTCATTCCTATCGTTGTTCTAACCATTGTTTTGGGCCTACCCGCGGTATTGATCTTGATGACAGCTCGAAAGTTGGTGTATGTGGGCTGGATGGTGATCTATCTGATAGCGCTTCCTATCTGGAACTTTGTTCTTCCTCTTTATGCCTTCTGGCATTTCGACGATTTTAGTTGGGGTCAGACGAGGGTTGTGGCGGGCGAGAGTGAGGGAGGAGACGACCACGGAAAGAAGGAAGGGGAATTCGACTCGAGTCGTATCAACATGAAGAAATGGTCAGAGTTTGAGCGTGGAAAACGCCGGCAAACGAAACTTTTCTTGTCAAAATACGATATTCCCGCAATAACCTCGGGGACACTTGGCTACCACACACCTAGCCAACTTGCAAGAATATCTACTTCTAGTCGTTTGCTACGTAACGAAACCAACCTTGAAAGGTAGAGCTGGGACCATATGCATTATTTTACCATATCACATACCATCACTACTTATTGTATTAGTTATCATTAATATCGCCCGCTTTAGACTCTGGTCATATATATATATGTAGCGTTCTTATGATGAATGAACTGGGAAATTAATCTTCATTGTCCAAAAACGTTGGGAATTTCCCACTTTATGGAAGGATTTTTCAACCAATCACGTTGAATTTCCATGCTTTTTTTTTATGGTGCGAAGCTTAAATATGGCTCACGCCGGTCAACGCCTTTTTTTTTCTTTTCTGTTTCTTCCGTTGAACCATGGACGCCAAGCAGTGGATCGATATCGACATTTCTAGAGTGTACCCGCTCGACCACTTTGTTGTTCCTCAGCATTACGAAAAGGATGTCGAGAGCATTCTGATTCCCCACGGAATGATCAAGGACAGAATCCAGAAGTTAGCCAAACTTATTGTCAACAACATTCCCGACGACCCTGTTCCCAACCTAGGTACTTGTCTTGCTGGCCACACGGCTGCCGTCTCTTCGTTTTTGAAACTAACCCGCTTCCTGCAGTTGTTTGCTGCGTCTTGAAAGGTGGCCACCAATACTTCGCCGACTTGGTCAACGAGATCAAGAGATGCCACACCGACAAGGGAAAATCCATCAAGCTCAGCCTCGAGTTCTTGAAGGTCAAGAGTTATGAAAATGATCAGTCGACCGGAAGCGTCCGCATCTCCATGACCGAAAAGGAGCTGGAGGAATTCCGTGGAAAGGTAAGTCCCGTGCAGTTTCACCCGCAATGGATCCAACCGAATTGCTCATACGTCGTTCAAACAGAACCTCCTCATCGTCGAGGACATCATCGATACTGGCCGTACCATGGTCAAGCTTCTTGAACGCTTGAAGGACTTCGGCCCTGCCTCCGTCAAGGTGACAAGTTTGTTGATCAAGAAGACTCCTCTTTCCAACGGATACATTCCCGATTATGTTGGTTTCGCCATCCCCGATGCCTTCGTCGTTGGTTATGCTCTTGACTACAATGAGCACTTCCGTGATCTTGATCATATCGCGGTGATTAGTGTAAGTTTTCATCATCATCACATGTCAACCATCCCCTTGTTCTAACCTCCGTCTCTAGGAACACGGAAAGAAGGCATATGCCTTGTAAATTAAAAGATAAATTGGAAATTTATCAAGTGTATTCTTTTTTCTCTACCCCCCTCCAATAGAATAACTCACTCTCCAGGAGTGAACTTCCCTTATATTTACGTTTATCAAAAATTAAAGTCAGCTTTCGTCTACAACTCGGGATATCTTGCTTCCCTAATCAATGGATTTTATTGCTCATTCTGGGCCCAGTCGTTGGCTATCACCACCACCGGATTGTCGATTAGATCCTCCGAAAGGTCGTTTCTCCTTCGGGTCATCAATTCCCCTGCCTTTACGAGATTGTTTGTGTTCCAGGGACCTTCGTCTTTCTGGTGGCTTCCCTTGGTTGGGGTGGACTGGGAGCGGTGGTGGGATTTGTGCTGTCGTTTCTTGTTTGGCTTATCTTTCATGACGATCCCCTCATGTTGCTCTGCGTGATGCTCCTCTTCCGAACTATTGTCGGTGTCCATGTAGCCAATATCCGAATCACGAAGTTCACACTCGCCGCAATGGCTGTTCTCGCAGAAGATCTCCTTGGTCCACTCGCTCAGGCCGCTGATCACCCCCTTGGCCTCCGGGAAGATAGGCAACATCTGTAGAAAGGCGTGGGATATGCCTTGCAGGATCTTCACCTCCACCATCTTCTCCTCCACAAACTCACGGTCGTTCAGAAAATCTGTATTCACGAAGCTGCTGATTTTACGTAGGGTCGGGTTCGAGGAGTTGCGGAGGTATTCCGGAGTAAACTTCGTCGGGTCTGTTGTAGAGGCGCTATCGGTGCTTAGGTTGGAGGTGGTGGCCGGGGACATGGCGAACTTGCTGGAGAAGCTTTGGAGATCGGTGTTGGAGCGTCTGTCCGGCCTGAAGGAAAACCCTGACATGGAGCTGTCTCGAGCATCGTCGATATCTCTTTGTCGCTTGGCCTCCCTCCAAACCTTGCGCTTTGCTTCCCGGATTCTTCCTGCGAATATGACAGTGTCATCAACCAAGGGGTCTTTTTCCCCGCATAGAAGGTACACTTTGGGGAATTGGGCGAGAAGCTCATCTGGAGCCACCACGGGGGAAAGCAGATAGTCATGCTGGAAATCTGGAGTTTGATTTGGCCCAACATACAGAATGGCCATCGCACGCATCTAGATTTGCACAGCAAGTTAGTTGGTCGTCTCTTCATGCAGTGACCTTATCGGGTAACCGTACCAAGTTGGGGGTGATGATCCTATCATTGAAGAAACTCATTCTACTTGTCATCGAGAGTCTAGTCCCCGAGTTGGATGACAGCTTGAACGGGACTTTGATTCTTTCCTGGATCGCACGGTGCTTGTGCGTGCTCCACTTTCTCTCCAGATCAGGCGTCACCGCCAGAGGGCTATGATGGCCCAGATGATTTTTCGCCTCCATTAGCGAGGGCAAGGATTTGGCTGATTGTGCACGAATCAGGTCCATTTGGGAATTGGACATCCATGAGCTAATGTTAAAATCAAGGCATCCATAAATAAGAATCAACCCATCAGGTAATGGAACTGCTGGCTTACGCTCTAGCGCTTTGAGAACCACGGAGGCTGCAATGTTTCCTCCACTTGATATGAAACCATGTCAGCCAATTCTTGGTTGAAGCTCAGAGATGCTACTTACGCTGAGTCTCCTATCATTGCTATGGAAACCCGGTCCCGTTTTGCCCCATCTGGGCTCGTCCAGCCAAGCATCCCTAGGCATTCGCCATTGCTTTCGACTATTGTTCTGTACACATCGAAGCACTCTTCAATTGCGTACGGGTAAGGGAATTCCGGGGCTTTCCCATAATCGATGCTCACAACGGGCGCCCCGGTCTCGTGAGCAATCTGGGTCAGGTAGTCTTCGTGGCATTCGGGATTCATGGTCACAAAGCCGCCGCCAGGGAAGTTCAAGATGATCCTTGAGCAGTGGGTATAGCTTTCCTTGGTCCCGGTGTAATAAATATAAGCCCTGATTGGGTTGGGGCCGCACGCGTATTTGGCCGGCCTAGGTATCAACATTCGCTTCTCGATGGTCAGCCGTGGCTTCCTTAGCCTGGAGGCGAAGCGTAGCAATGGGTGCAGCGATTTCTCCCATGACATCCTCATATACTCCACTGTGGGCTGGGCACGGATCCTGCGGACCTACGGTGAACATAGAGATGCGATGAGCCCTCGCCACGCTATGATATGCTGTTGGCTAGAACGTACTTTCTGATCGGCTCTCTCAGAGAACACAAGGTAGAACACTGTGAACACGATGCTCAGTATATTCATGAGCCACTTGGGCCGAATGTTCATGGCGGTGTAAAAGCCAGCATCCAGCGCGGTAAGGATCCACGTCGCTCGATAGTAGTTCCGACTATACTGAGTCAAAAAGTGAATACAGTCGTTGATCTGAAAGGGTCTTCGTCATTACCAGTCTCGCCAAGGGTTCTGGCGCTAGAAATGGCAGGAGCAAGTCAATGGTCCATCGTCCGGTTGGTTCCAGTACAGTGATCAACTTACCATTCAATCCTAGCAGCAGAAACGCATTCTTGACTACATAAACACACGTTAAACTTCCGAGGATCAGTTGCCACGGAGAGTATCTGGCTGTACCATCACGATTGTCGTTAGTACAGCATGCCATGAAAGAGTAGCGCGGACCGACCTAGACGTTGATTAAGCCCGCTGAGATACTTGGGTTCATTCCGGCCGTATCCTCTCAAGGCTAGAATGCTAGTGAAGCTCAGTTATTAACCAGTCACAGCAAATCACTATGGTGTTGGGTGAGTACGCTGCAGTTGCCACCAGGATCACTTGTACCCGCTTGAGATTGTTGGAGGGCTTTCCTAATAGGTGATCGATCATCGATGAATCGTGCGTATGT
The DNA here is from genome assembly GCA_002104905.1 of Basidiobolus meristosporus CBS 931.73. Lineage (NCBI taxonomy): Eukaryota > Fungi > Basidiobolomycota > Basidiobolomycetes > Basidiobolales > Basidiobolaceae > Basidiobolus > Basidiobolus meristosporus. The sequence goes on from MCFE01000090.1 coordinate 42,902, forward strand.
TGTGCGTATGTTCTGCGTATAATGTGTATTTGGAATGTTGAGTTAGAAAACCTTGGGCCGTAAGGTACGTCCAAAGTTTATATTTTACTCAGCTCAGGGGAAAGGAACTGACATGTGAAAACGTCCACCACACGTCATTCGCTAGGCGGGGTGAATCAATCATATGATTGTAATATGCTTGCCGAAACGCGGGGAATGACATCAGGTAGTCAACTATTGGATCTACCTGGTCAGGGTGGTATGGACTTGATGTTTGGGTTAATTTCTCGCTGACTGTGTTTCAAAGTAAACCGAAACCGTCTTGAGCTCCCTATCACTTTTGTTGTTTACCCTCGCTTTGAGCAGGAGACAGTACAAAAACCGCTTGGCGTTGAGGGTGAGGGTGGCTGTTGTAAAAGTAATAAATAGTCGATTTTCATCGGCAGTAGTCCAGTTTTCTCGACCACTATTGTTGTTTCGACACTGGCAGACATACCGGTAAAGGAGTCCGTAAAGACACCAGGGTGAGGGTTGCTGAACAGTCGAGGCTCACTAGTTTCATGATTACTAAAGAATAACTGAGGACGCTCAACTGTATATCCGCTACCAGAACTACGCACCCCTACACTGCTTCCATCAAGGTGGAACTCTGCCTCTACCCAAAATGGCCCAGAAACCTCTTCTCCACCTCTAAACTCAAGCAAATACTTTTCTGCTTTGGAGAGGGATGAAGTTGGGGCACGCATGGAAGTATCAGAGATCTAGTGAAGGTGGGGATTTCTTCAAGACATTGAATACTTCATGTGAGCTTGGTGTAGCATCATGTTTAGCCGATGATCCGCAGTCTATTGTTGTAGTTCCGATGGCTTCCAATTTGCATCTACGGTCACAAACCTATCATTCCATTCAGGCCAGCATCAAACCCGACTCAGCCACCCAGAGCATTGACCAAATGGATATCTAGGACCCCATAATCCAAGCAAACAGATCCAGAGATTAAGTAGTTCTAGGGAGGTGCACTATCTAAACTGAGTAATACCACTGCGTGGAGTTCATTATCTCTCCTCTGTTACCAACTAGCCGTGTTATTGATCCTGCTACTTGATACCTTCTTCTCACCACAGCACATAGTCCTTATTCTTCTTGAGATGAACGCGGAGGTTGGTTCGGTTGATGGTTGGATTAGGCAACTGATGGAATGCAAACAGCTTGGTGAAACCGAAGTGAAGTTGCTCTGCGAAAAAGTAGGTAACGAGCTGTGAGCAAGCTTCGCTCGTACAACGGTCTAAGTCTCTCCTACCAACAGGCCAAAGAGATTCTAGCAGAGGAGTCGAATGTCCAGCCAGTCAAATGCCCAGTGACAGTGTGCGGGGATATTCATGGGCAGTTTCATGACCTGATGGAGCTGTTCAAGATCGGTGGAAATTCCCCAGACACCAACTACCTGTTTATGGGAGACTATGTGGACCGTGGCTATCACTCCGTGGAGACGGTCACTCTTCTGGTCGTCATGAAGGTTCGCTACAAGGAACGCATCACAATACTCCGAGGTAATCACGAGTCCCGGCAAATCACCCAAGTATACGGCTTCTATGACGAGTGTCTGCGGAAATACGGTAACGCCAATGTCTGGAAATATTTCACTGACCTATTTGATTACTTGCCATTGACGGCGCTAATCGAGGATCAGGTAAGGCTCCACTTGATGGTGTTGCGCAGTAAATAATCCCATTTCCAGATATTCTGTCTGCATGGTGGCCTTTCGCCTTCCATCGAATCCCTTGATCATGTGCGCGCCTTGGATAGAACCCAAGAGGTGCCTCACGAGGGGCCTATGTGTGACCTGCTGTGGTCGGATCCTGATGACCGTTGTGGTTGGGGTATCTCCCCCAGAGGGGCAGGCTACACTTTTGGCCAGGACATATCTGAGGCATTCAACCACAAAAATGGCTTGACGTTGATCTCCAGGGCGCACCAACTTGTTATGGAGGTAAAGGACTGTTGGCTTCGCCCGCATGAAATGTTGGCCTCACCCGTATGTGTACATGCCTAGGGGTTTAGCTGGAGTCAAGGCAAGAACGTGGTGACCATCTTCAGCGCACCGAATTACTGCTATCGGTGCGGGAATCAGGCCGCCATTATGGAGGTTGACGAGCATTTGAACCAATTTTTCCTTCAATTCGATCCCGCTCCTCGACTTGGTGAGCCGCACATCATGAGGCGTACGCCTGATTATTTTCTCTAGTCCGTTCCCCCGGTCATGTGATACAGTCCCAAATAAACCATGCTTACAGATGTACTAGGCCCTTCGGATCATGTGATCGGGGACGATTGAGGTTGCATGCACGTTGGATTTATGACAGTGTGACTGATACACATGACTGGATCGACCATTTTGGCTGTCTTGCAAGCGCCTAGATTAGAATCACCATTACGACACCAAATTGATGCTGGCCCTGCACAAATCCTTTATATACTTCGGCCGGGCACGAATGACGTCCTCTAAACTCGACCCAACTCCACTTCAAACATGGCAAAAGACCAACATCTCACAGGGCTAGAAAGAGACACCAAGGCCCTTTCCTCCCTAGACACTGTGACCGTCTCCCCACAGAAGGCCGATGAGCTAGTCCACTCGTCTGGCCAGGGCCTTTCCAACCTGCATTTACTATCCGGACGAAAAGTCCCCACACTCGAGCAGACCATAGCGAAAGAAGAAGCCACCAGTAACTTCCAGGTGGAATCTCCTCGCCCGACCGACTCCACCCCGAAGTATCGCAACGACCTATCTCCCGACAAGTTGGGGGTAGTAGGGTTCGTCACCGAAACGGTCAGCATGGCGAAAGAACTGATATCGAACCGAATCCAACAACGTCGTGCCTCGATAGAGGGGATAGAAGAACCTGCCGAGAAGAGCGACAAGCGGGAGGAGCATCCTGCCGAGCCTACACCCGCGGAAGAGCCCGTGCTCGTGCAGAAGGTGAAGTCCCTGTTCCCGAAGCCGCTCGTACAGGAGGATGGCGCACCCAGGTACAAGGTTGATGGCTCCTGGGGCTACAAGCACAACGAGTCGAATCCCGCAGTGGAATTCAGTCACCTCCCCTCCCAATCTATGGAGAAGCATTCTTGACATGATTGCTTTTCATTTCCAATTTCATTTTCCCTGTAAATAAATCGCCTTGAATGTGCTATTTCTTTTCCAGTCCAAGAGATAGTCCATGTTGCGTTCTCTTGGTTTGGGACGCATAGGAGACTGAATGCCCAAGAGACCCAGTACATATGCCATGAAACCTAACCCCAAGTATGGTCGAGGATATGTTATCGCATGGCTTAAAGTGACGTATGCATAGGGTGATTTAAAGTTATAACCCCAAGTGATCTGTGGTGCTGTATTGCTTGACTTCGAGTATGTTAAAACCTATAAAATATAAGTTCAGATAGACATGGTGCTACCACCCACATATTTTCAGAGTCTACTCCATTCCCAATACTTGAGTAGTCAGTTACCAGTATAAACAGCCGAGTATAACTTACAGAACCCTGTGTTCATTAGCAGGGCTACACCCTGATGATAGGACCAAGATGGCTTGTTTCTGTACAATTAGCTTGCTAATCTCCCAGATGATATTTACCAGTCTATAGATAAGTGCAAATACTTCACGCAGCCAAACTTTGCAAATACATTCTAAAGGCCTCAACTTTTGACTATACCCTCCAGAATAGCTAGCAAAGGCCTCAAAAGTATGACTTATTGGAACCATTAGAATCATTGAGATCTTGAAAGGTGGCAACTTATTTAAATAAGCTGTGTCTTTGGGCATTAATGAAGTAGTCCTGAAATATTGGCCTGACTGCCCCTATGAAAACCAACTTGGTCACACATATGGATCTGATCCGGATCAGCCATCAAGATCCTGACAAGACACTATCACAACTGTAAGATATGTACTAATGTCTTAATGTTCACATAACCTTGTCACTTAGATTATAGCCAACAAATTCTGGAGAATTCTAATCAAACTCCTTGATAAGATGGCTCTGGAATATTTCATCAAAATATCAGGCAGTAAGGACTTGAAAATCTAAGAGTTGTCTAGAGTGCTCCAAGCACCACCCAGATGTTCTTGGTGTTGAAAGATTTTAGGGAATATTAGAATGGCTCTAGAGAACTAGAGGAGTTGTATGATATTCACTTGCTTATTGAGTTGAAATAAAGTAAATATACTTTTAGAGGAGCATTGTAAATCTAATCACTAGAATGCTTCAAGAAAGCTCCCAGGAAGCTGTGTATAAGATTTGCAGGCTTTTGGACAAGCTTGATAACTTCTAGACCCCAACTAATGCCAAGAATTTGCTAATATCTTGTGCATTAAATCTTGGATAAGCTACTCATAACTTAGCAGTAGGCCAAATAGAGTTTGGTACTTTATGAATTGTACAGGTGTCCCATAAGAGATCCAACACCTGCAACTCATTAACAATCTGCCAGTATTCCCATGGTTTTTTCTGGCATTCAGCTGGTGCTCCTCTTTCCTAGTTTTGGTTGTGACTTGTTGTGGAAGTAGCCTTAGCAATAATAACTGTTTTTACTAGTACTATAAGCCCAGATGAATTGGCATATGAGCAGGTATCTTCAGAGTCAACAAAGGGGCAGGGATGACAAAAGATGCTGTGTAAAAAGTGTTGTAAAAATACACAATTCCACCTAAATATTCAACAAACTTAGTCACTTAGATTATTACCCTCAGATCTCATTGAATACTGACCAAAATCCTTGTTGGGATTTACTTGGAATATTTTTACCAAAATGCCAGGTATCCAGAACATGAGAATTCTCAAAGTTGTCCAAACAGCCCCAAACTTTGTGCTCATGTTCTTGGGACCTTTTTAATTCTATTCCATGTGTTTGTTTTGCCAAGATCATGTAAAAGTATATATACTAGCTCTGCATTCAATAAATCATAAAGTGAATACCACATAATCTACTTGTTCTCCCAGTCACTTCTAATATCTCCAAGACTCTTACAACAAAAAGGACAAACAAAAAAATGTGGATCTTAATGAAAGAACTTTAATCAAATAATATATAGAAAGAAATTTGATGCAGATGAACAATTGTTTACTTGCATAATTGTTCTTCTGAAACACACAAGCTAAGAGATATGGGGATAGGCAATGAATTACAAAGGTAATAGTCTATTTAGCTTAGTACCTGAACTCACACATTTTGAGTCTTGAGTTTTTTAAAAATTACTCTCATGCATTCATGAGTCTAACTTGGCTCTATTTTTGTTCAACCAATAGCAGTTATGCAGTAGCAGCAAAGAAGCAATCTATACCATGCAACAAAGCTGACTGCCTGGCTCTTTATTTTTATCTTGATTACCAGATCTGGTATGGATGCTATTTTGTGCAATCTCCTTCTAGCAAATACATTGGCTATTTTTCCATGCATCTAGTACCTGATATATTTGGAGTTGTAAGTTAAGAGAAGCTTGTAATTTAGCTGCTATTATGGAGGAATTCTGCTGGCCTATTGTTAGTATTGTACTCAGGGATGTAAAATAAGTAACTATAGCACTTGGAACCCTGATGAGTATAGTCTCCATGATATTTTGCCAACCAAATGCATCAGAATACTCTATGAAGGTAATATGGACCCATAAAGGGATCCATTGAAAATCTGCTGTCAGGATCCAGCAGCTTTGAACTCATGACACACTTCACAATGAAAAAGTGAGTAGTGATGGTGTTTTGCTGTTTCTACTGCCAAATGAGGGAATGGCCTTGTTCCATTTGAGAGTGCCACATAGTGCCAGCCAGTTTATAGTGCTGGATTGATCTGGCACTCTGTGGCACTATCTGGAACTCTAACTTCTACTGTGATGCCAGTACAAAGATACAGCTACTGGTAATTTTACTCAATTTTACATACATTGCTCAAATAGTGCTTTTTGTGCTTTATTTACTCTTCATCAGGCACCAGAAGCACTTTTCCCAGTGAATGACTTCTTGCATAAATATAATATGCATTAAATAGTATCTTGACTATTTGACTTAGTCAGCTGTTTTCTCCTATATAAGATTTTCCTGTGTATTTACTGGCCAGTATGCTAAATCTCTTTAGATATCCAAATGTATGCTGTGTGGGCTATTACTGACTGTACCTGGTAGTTGGAAGAGCTTGTAGGTCACATCAGTACCACTTGGCTCACAACAGCTTCCAACAGAAGGCAGTAAGACAATAAAGACTTGTGTTTATTATGTCCAAAGAAAAACCCTTCTCACAGTCTTGACTCAATCAGATAAACAGATATCTCACTGGGAGAGGCTTAAGTGATAGACAGTGTGTCATAAACTAAGGGTGTGAACACCTTTCTGTAATGGTAAGTGTCTCAGCTAGGTAAGGGCAGGAATAGGAGGAAGGATGTGCAAGGGAATCATAGGGAGGATACTGGGGGGACTTTGGGCAGCACTCTGGGGAAGCTCTTGGGCAAAGAGTGGGTACTGCATTTAGTATTCACATGTGCCACTCTCAATCTGATATGATTAAATATCTCATTATATAGCTTCTGCTTCTGGCTAAGCACACTATTTCTTGGCTTTCTACAAGCTGTAATACATCCTAATCTCTGACAATCCTCTTATATATTAGCTAAGTCTGCCATGCATTTCTCCCTTCTGTTTAATTCCAGATGATCCTCTACTAAGAGTGCTTTGTGATGCCTACTTTTAGCAAGTGCACCCATCCCATCTTTGCATTACTTGACTGAATACCCACCCATTGGTGCAGCTTAGCTTTTGAACACCATAGGCATAGGTGTCTCCATGTGCACATCTGTCTGCAATATTTTCCAACTCTTCCTGGCTGTCCTCCATATATTAACTCATCACATCCATCATGGACTTGAAGGTAATATTCTTCACAAGATTGGGATATGGTAGTACCTGCAACTTGACTTATCTTCCTATCTCCCTATTCATCTGCTCCATAGGAAGCTTCTAAAAGGTGAAGCAAGGCCCAATATTCACCACACACCAAGCAAGATGGAGTAGGGAATAGATACAATAGCAGCAGAGATCTATACATTCTGCATTATATTTGCAGTTTAGCTGCTCAAATTGTGTTAGAAACTCCTTATGCAACAGCTGAAGATGGGTCAAGTTGGCATTGGTGATCTGCTTCTGGATAAATATTCCTACAAAGTCCACATATGATTCCCAATGCTTCCAATGTACTCCTGGTAGGAATGGCTTCAGAATGCCACTTGAATAAATACATATCCAGTTCATCCAGTCTTTGCAAATGTATTGTTGCATATGCATGTGAATATTGATTAGAGCCCATGAGAAGTACTTAGGGTAGCAGCAACTCTGTAATATCTTGGCAACTCTTTCAAATTTCTCCAGTATCTTGAAGTGCTCATATAGTTTGAAATGCCCCATCTACAACTAGATCATCAGTATAGGGATAATGTTAAAAAGCAAATGCATTGCTCTCAGTGGAAAGCTTTTGCTCCAACAAATACCCACTATCTTAAGTATCTCTGGTTTCTGATAGATTCCATATTATGGCTGATGACTTATAGCTTGCCAACTTTGCTGCAGTTGCATGCTCACTTCTGTACATTCTCTCTGTGGGAAGATGATGTTCTTAGTGTTGGTGTTTGGGTAATAAAAATATGCATGAGTTATGGAGCAGATCCCCTGGATTGCACACATTTAACAGCAATATTGCCCATTATGCCCAGAAAAACCTGCTATCATGCTAATGGCTGGGGTATCTTCAATGCAGATAGTGATATGTGCTTTAACATAACAGCCATTTACTGTTATCTCACTGGAAAGCATACAAAATTCATTCAGCAATGGATACAGATAGCTATCCAGGTTGGTTGGTGATTTAGGCCCAGATACCAGTGAGACTACCATTAGATTTTTGCTTTGATACCATACAATAGGCAGCAGATTCAGTTTGATGAGAATCAGTGGCCAGCAGGAATTGCTAGTAGAGTACTTGTCTAATAAGAATCTATCAAGTGCCAAAGCAAAGGCATGGTCATACATGCCTTCTAAGTAGCCCTTGCTACTTAGCTGTTTATAAGGTATGCCATCAAAAATATCTGATATGTTTGCATGTGACTGATACTGAGTGCTGTACTTTATAGTACTGCAATACCTGTTGGACTGCATAAGCTTCTTTAGATGGGGTATTACTGGAATATATCCAAAGTGTGAGCAATTTTTTCCCTCATTGGTTCTGGATTCCTGACAATTTGGACACATTTCAATGGTGGCATTTTTGGATGTGAATGCCACGCAACTGTTAATGCATGCTGGATTCAGGACAGTCTTTGGGTCATAGGTTGCTAGCTGCATGATGGTTGTCCACTTGTACCATGGACATGGTAAGTTGCATCCCAGAATGATTTTAGTAATATGCAGTAGCAGATTCTCAATGCCCCCATTGCTGATATTAGTGGAAACATGCCACTTCTCTAGCCACAACATTACATCACTCACCAGTAGATGGATTACTGGGCTCATTTGGCTCTGTAGAGTATCCTTGGCATTTATTTCCACAGGTGCTGTCTCATTGCATATTGGGATTTGACCAGACTCATGCATGGTACTGTTGTTAGGGGAGATAGGCACACATTCCATCAGTGAGCCTTCTTTGTCAGAGCTATCACTCTGTATGCCATATTCAGAAGGCTGAGGTGAGCCTAAAGGCATCACAAACTCACCTGACTCAGTTTGTGCAAGATTACACAGATGGCCAGGTGTCAATATAGTAGTATTAACTGACCAGCAAGATAATGTTGGTGCTGCAGTGACTGATGAATGGTCAAATATGACTTGTATGGCAAAACACTGGCCATGATCATTATAATACTACCTTTGCTGTCTGCATGATTCATGGCTGAGAGGCTTGCTACAATAGCCACATGGTTTTTTTCTCTTCTCTTATGGTGATAAATAAAGTTGTGGTACCACATACCCACATATATGTAGCTCTGTTTCCCCATTGATGACTTACTTCCATATACATGCCACCAAAAAATAAAGTAAAGTCATCTGGTTCTCAACTAAACACTACTCCTGATGGCAGCAGAAGAGTAGTTGGACAATAGCTGGCTGTGACATTCAGTGCAACAAGCAGGGCTACATCCAGGAAAGGTCATGTTGACTGTGTGCCCACTGAAGGTAACAATGCAGACTATGCAGGTCCTCAGTCAAGTAGGCAATACAGAGCCTCTGTGGAGCCGCAAGCTGACCATTATGCTCAGGCTGATGAGAGTGTATCAAATGTAGTACCTTCAGCTGAAGACCAGCAAGTGACAGTCATAACATCACCCCCACCCATATTAGTATGTACAAAGTCAGCTCATACCAAAGCATTGATGAAACAATTGGGTGCAGTGGCTGATAGGATAGATGCAATGGCCCAGAGAAATCAGGCAATAGTCCAGACACAGGGTGAGCAGATAATTCATGTAGAGCAATCTATATCCCAGGTAGAGAAAGCAGTGCTTTTGCTGCAAAGAAGGAACTCAAGTAGCTCAATGTCACAGCTAAGAATTGAGCCATTTCCTGATGTAAAAGCAGGAGAACACCATACAGTCTTTGAAGCACAACAATAGTGCCCAAAGATAAAGCCTACAGAAACACCTATCACAGCATGTGAGGGAGACAATGTGGTGTTTATACTAAAGCTTAAAAATCAAAAGATATTGAAGATCTGTGAAGCCATTGAGTACAATAATGAAGAGTGGGCTAGTATTTAAATGGCCATCAGAAGTCTAGCAGACCATCACCTTAAGTCTGGCATACCATGGAACCATCAGGAACTCAAGGTCAAGCAGAATGTGCTTTACTTGTTACATAAACATTATCCTGGATTCAAGCAGGCAAACAGATCTTGGGCCAGCATTGATAGAAAAGTATCTTAAGAATAGCAGAAACTATCAAAGGCAGAAGAATAAGGGTGTCATGGCTAAAAACTGGTAGCTTCCTCAAAAGCCAATTACAAGCAGGGCCAAAAGCTCCAAACAAGCATCAAAGAGACATCAGGTAGCTGGAAGAGTGCCAATAAGGGACAAGCAGGCCAACACAGATGCACCAGCACAACATTCATCAAGGAAAAAGCATAGTACCACTCAAGAAGCACTCAGTCAAAGTAGCAGTGATGGACCTGGCAGTGGTAAAAGCCAGTGGCTTTCTCAGGAGCCCATCACAACTACAGCTGAGGGCTCAAAACAAGCAGTAAAGAAACATCAAATTCCCAGGAGAGTGCTGGCAAAGGACATGCAGGCCAAAAAAGATGTGTCAGAGCAGAATTTATCAAGCAGAAAATGTACCTCAGTACAAGAAACACTCAGACACAGTAGCAGTGAAATACTTGACAGTGATAAAGGAACAGGGAAAGGGAAAAATACCTACCCAAGCCTGAGACAGAGAAGCATACAAAGACACTGCAGCTCTTGCCAATCAATGCTGTAAGCCTGGAACAGACTGAATTCCATCATAGCCAAGTATAATTATCCACCAGAAAGCAGCAGTTTTCACAAGAGTTGGAAGCGCAGGCATTTGAGCTGCACTCTAGCAAGGTGGATGAGTTTGCAGACAAAGGCAACTTGTCTACTACAGCCTCCATGTCCTCCATTGTCAACAGAGTGGGATCCCACAGATAGACAAGGCTACAACATCAAGAACTCAAAAGACCACCACAGTGCCTTCAGCGGAATTTTGGAACATTAAGTGGCACACCAAGAGGTTGTGGCACTTTTTCAAGAGCCGTGCTCAAGAAAATGCACTTGAATATTGAAAGGATTTATTGCAAAGACTGGCAGATGAGGTGCCAGACCTTGCAATGCTGGCTGAAGACCAGGACATGTGGGAACCAGTGAATGAACAGTGGCATAAAGCTCTTGGGTTCCCACCAGAGTCATGGAAACAGAGTTTTACAGCAGAAATACTTATTGAGTGGTGGATTTTGATGGAGTTACTTGTTGAGTGTGGGGATGGGCTTAATGTATGTGTAGAGTATAGGGACTTGAATAGGTCAATACAATTGGTAATTTAGGGACAACTGAAGTTTCAATGGAAATAAATCAATTTGTACACATAAAAAGTAAGAGAAACAGTTGAGTCAGGAAGTAAGGAGTCTGAGAAAGTGGCAATAGCCAATCAATGTACACAAATGTAGGAGGTGATCAAGTGTCCAGGATCAGAAAGTGAGCAAATTGGCAGGGAACCAATCAAAGCCACTTATATATACTGTTGTGGTGAAAAATTTTGGCCCAGTTTTTTGCAAAACCTGGAGTGCAATTATTTTTCAAAAGTCTCTGCAGGGTGTCCTGACAGGATGGGAACCTCTTAGTCAGGGGACTTTAAATTTGTGATGGCCTTTTGGTGGGATCATCACAATAATTTCTCATGGGGTTCTTGAATTCCATAAAATTGCTCCTTTGCAGAAAAGAAAGAAGTATCCTATAGTGGATCTTTTGTTGTCCAAATTTTGTCCCCAATCAGCATCAGAGTATCACACAAGATCCTGTTCTGAATCCTTATAAGTGCATCTAAGCAGATATCTGCAGTTCCTTTTAGGTATCTAAAAATCAGCACAACTGCTGCAATATGATCAGATCCATAGTTCTGATTATACTGGCTGGCAACTGCCATTGAATATGAGATATCTGGACGTGTTCTAAGCATAATATACATAGTACTGCCAGCCATAGATTGACAAGGAAAGTCAGGGGTTTCAAATGGCACCCAGCTCTGTTGATTTGGTTGAGTTTTGGCCAAGTTAAAGATTGTCTCCATTGGGGCAGCTGATGGTTTACAGTCTTCCATTTGGTGCTTTTTTAATATATCTTGAATATGCTTGGATTGACTTTGGGTGATACTCTGGGTACTGCTGCCTATGGAGAACTTTATCCCTAAGTAGTAACTGAGTTCTCCTAGATTGGACATTTTGAGCTCCTTAGATAGACTGAACTTAGTCACTTCCAATGTTTTGAGGTTTCTAGCAGCTATAATAAGTGAATCCACATATAGAGCTAATAGAACAGGATTTGCTCTATCTGTCTTATAGTACATACTATAGTCAGCATTACTCCTTTTGAAACCCAAATATTCCAGATAAGAATCTATGTTACAATTCTAGGCTCTTGGTGATTGTTTGAGTCCATATGGAGACTTTTTAAGCTTGCAGACCAAATGGGGGTTATCCTGGTCAACAAACACATCAGGCTAGTCTATATACATGTCCTCATCAGGTTCTTCATTCAGGGTGCTGCTGTACATTCATTTGATGGCAATTTCTACCAAGCGTACACTGGAAGCATTGTGTGTCATTTATTGATATTGTAGGAAAATATATCCAGAAGCAGATGAGTAATGCAAACTTGATGCATCTTGAAATTTTATGCAAGGAGTTTGTAGCAGGACTTGAGTGGCTATACTGCAAGCATAAAGCTGCACATGTAGATCTCTGCTGCTACAGTATCTACTTGCTACTCCATCTTGCTTGGTGTGTGGAGTGTATTGAGCCTTGCCTCACCTTTTAGGGGCTTCCTATGGAGCAGATGTGTGGGACAAAGGAAGACAAGTCAAGTTGCAGGTGCTACCATGTCCCTATCTCATCCAGAATATTACCTCCAAGTTCATAATGGATGTGACAAATTGGCATATGGAGGACAGCCAGGAAGAGTTGGAAAATACTGAGGATAGATGCTCACATGGAGACACTTATGCCTTAGGCATTACAAAGCAATGCATCCCCAATGTGTGGGTAATCAGTTAAGTAATGCAAAGTTGGGTTTGGTGCAACAACCAACTAAATTCTATAAGACAACTCCACCAATATGTGCAGTGTTTCTTCTGGTCATAAGCTAATTTCTACATCATACAACAAGGAATGCACACAAACAGGATCCAGAGCACACCTTTAAGGGGAACAAGTGTTCAGCAGGGAGATGGAACATATTGATTAGATACTAAGATGTTCTTTGCAGATTTTCAGGCAGTACTTATGACAACAGTAGAGGCAACCAAGCATATGTTAAAAATATGTAAATCTTACCCGCAATACATGATATATGGCAGCTCTGAAAGCATCACACAAAAAAGCCATAAAGTTGAGACTACACAAGTGTGTCAATTGCAGCAGGTGTAGATATATGTACAGGTTAGGTAAGCTGGAGGTCATAGTTCTTGTTGATTGAAGTATATGTGGAATACCCAAGGTAGTAGTGGGTAAGCAGTTAAAGTGGGGTGACACTTCAGTGGAATATATGAATGGAACAAGGGGACCTAAAAACAGAAAGCACCAGTTGGAAAACTGGCATGGTAGCATTATACAGGACTCACTGTAGGCTACTGTACTACCACAATAAAGCCTCCGGGTCTAAACTGCTGGCATCCTTGTCAATATGTCACTATGGTAAAAGCTCCTGCTTCTCTAGCTTCCAAGGTGCCCCAAGTATCTCCAAAGATCTCTGTGTGTTGTGTGCACCACCCTGAAAGCTTCTTGATGGCAAGTCTGAGGTATAACTGCAGAAGGTAGGTGCAACACTAACCAATAAGGATGCATTGTTACTGGTAGAAGGGATGATTGTTTGATCAGTACTACATCAGTAAAGAGACCGCAAGGCTCACAAGAATCCAATCTAAGTTCTACAAGAAAACTCCCACTTTTGTGTTGGAAAGTTCCCCTCTCAGAAGCCACTTTAGTCTAAAGCCCCCTTTAGAGACCACTTTAAGAAACCCCTTTACTCTAAAGAAGCCCCTTTTTGCACCCCTTTAGTGTAAAGTCTACTTTAGAGACCACTACAAGAAGCCCCTTTACTCTAAAGACACCCCTTCAGACACCTCTTTAGGTCTAAAGACCCCTTTAATGACTTCTACACCACACCCCTTTAGTTTAAAGGGGAGTGCAGAATTTCCTTATTGGGAAATATTTTCTCAGAAAGAAAAGTGACTGCCAAATAAGAAAAAGTTACTATGAGTAAATAAGCCCAATAGTCAACAGAAGGTCAGAACACTGCTGCAGAAGTGAGAAACACTGCCTATAGTATATTTTGAGCCTAATGTTGAGGCTATTGGTGAAAGTTATATCTTCTATTGGTATATCAAACTCCCTATAACTATTTCCTTATTAGCATACTGGATGTTGTTGTACATTGTTGATTAGCCTCTACATTGTAGAACAAGCCCCAAACTAATCATAATACAACAAAACGGATGGTAACTCATACCCAGGTCATGTGTCAAGGGTACTGATGTGGGCACTTGACTAATGTAGATACATCTGGTGATCACAAAGCCGTATAACATTTGGGATAAACAATGTTGATAACTAATCATGGTAAACATGATATGGAGATTCTACAAACAATTGGGGCAAAGAATAATGGGATCATACCAACAGGATAAAATATCAATAAGTGCCTCATTATAGCTATATTAATATACTTTTCTGTGTGAGGTATGAATACCCAGTCACAAGAGATACTCCATAATATCTTGCAAACTCTTTGAAGTTTCTCTGGTAACTTGAAGTGCTCATTTAGCTTGAAATGCCTCATGGACAGCTTAGTCACTAGTATAGGGATATTGTTGACAAGCCAATGCATTGCTCCCACCAGAAAGCTCTTACTCCAACAGATACCCTCCATCTTACGCATCTCTGGTTTCCAATTGATTTCATATTCCAGCTAATGGCTTGAGCTTGCCAATAGTCATTAGTATAGGGAAATTGTTGAAAGGCAAATGAATTGCTCCTGATGGAAAGCTTTTGCTCCAACAGATACCCACTATCTTAAGTATTTCTGGTTTCCAATTAATTCCATATTCTAGCCAATGGCTTATAGCTTGCTAGCTTTGCCACAATTGCATGTTGACTTTTCTATGTTCTCTCCGTGGGAATATGAAGTGTATAGTGAGGTGTTTGGATAATAATAATGTGCTTGAAATATTAACACTACATCATTCATCAGTAAATAGATTACTGGGCTCACTTAGCTTCATAAGGTAACCCTGGCATTTTTTTCCTTTGGTGTGGTCTCACTACATATTGAGATTTTGGCAGGCTTATGCAGCATACAGTTCTTAGGAGAGATAAGCTTACAATCCATCAGTGAGCCTTCTGATTCAGAGCTATCACTCTGTGTGCCATATACAGAAGGCTGAGGAGTGCCTAAAGGCCTCACAAACTCACCTGACTCAGTTTGTTCAAGTTGACAGGTATTTCTATATGCTGTTATAGATATATCAATTGGCCAACAATATCCCTATGTAACATGATTTAGTTGCACAGGTGGATCCAATATGAATCAGCTGTCAGGATCCTGCTTAGAGACTATCATAATACCAGCAGCTTGGAATTAGTGACACTGCTAACAATCTTATGACAGGATCACAACAGTGTTTTGCTAATTTTACAACCAAATAAAGGGATAAAACTTGATAAGATTTAATTGGTGCTGTGACAATACTTGTAAGGTATATTTGTGGTCTTTTGGCACTCTATTACTATTTTAAGTGGATCCAGTTGGCCAGAACATCCAACTGCCTTATATGGCAAGAAACTTGACAGTATTTTAAAGGCCTGACAGCAAGACTGTGCTGGCATTATAGCGGCAGAATGACAGCCTACAGCTGGTTCTGTATAATGCTACTGTAACAGTTTACCAAATGATATATCCTATTTCTACCTCCTCTTGTGCAATTCATATATTCTAATGTAGAATGACCCCTCTTTATTTGCTTACCCACTACTACCTTGGTTATTCCACATATACTTTGAATAGAAGAAAACTATGGCCTCCTGCCTACCAACCCCTATAAACGCACACACCTACCACCATTGACATACTTCTATTGCCTCAATTTTACAGCTTTTTAGTGTGATACTTGCAATGTTGCCATATACCTTGTACTGCTGGCAACATATACATCTTGCAAACATATGCTTGGTTGTTGCCACTTATGACATGAATACCTCCTGAATATACACAAAGAACTGCTTGGTATTTAGCCATTATAATTCTTCTCCCTGCTGAATTCCAGTCCCCCATATAGATGCACTCTGGCTTTTGTTTGTGTGAATTCTGTATTGAATGGTGTAGAAGTTGGCTTGTGACCATAACAAATCCAGCATACCTTGGTAGAGTTTTCCTGATAAAAATTAGTTGCTTGTTTCACCCATCCCATCTTTGCATTACTTAGCTGATTACCCACACATTGGGGCTGCTTAGCTTCTTAATACCTTGGGCATTGGTGTCTCCATGTGCATATTTGTCCTCAGAATTTTCCAACTCTTCCTGGCTGTCCTCCATGTGCCAACTTGTCACATTCATGATGGACTTGAAGGTAATACTTTTGATGAAAGGGGTTAGGGCTAGGGTTAGGGGAGGGAAAGTCACCAAAGTAGGTGAAATCTTTATTTGATTTCAGACAAGTCTAACTACAAATAAAGAAGCCAGCTGGGAATAGAAGATTCCCAAAGTAAACACTAAGTTGAATATGAATAAATCTAAGCTAAGGGTTAGGGTTAGGGTTGGGATATGGTAGTACCTGCAACTTGACTAGCGTTCCTATCTCCCCACACATCTGCTCCAGAGAAAACTCCCAAAAGGTGAAGCTAGGGCCAATATTCTCCACACACTGTGCAAGATGGATTAGAGAATGGAGAGAGTAGCAGTGTAGTGGGGTCACAGTGGCACCTGCTGACAGATGTGCTCATTCCCATATTTTCTACTTCCCTATATCTCTACTACACTTGTTTTAGCTCTATCCCATTTGTCTTACCTGATCAGTACCATCCCATAAGCTGGTTGACTATCACACCTGCTTACCTTATAGCATAAGTTATCCCTCACTTTATGTAGGATTACTAGCTGTAAGTGCTTCTATATTAGGCAAGTACCTGTGCCAGTACCCATGACACATGATCAACCTGTGTCACCATCTCTACCATTTTCACACCATATATGGTATCCCTATGTAACACAGGTCTCAGAATACTGATTCCTGATTGGTTCGATGTGCTGTGCCTCTTAGAACCTTCTGTCACATACTTAGAACATTCTTAGGTCACTCTGATGTCATTAAGAGTTTTATTGATATCTGGAACCTTCTGGAACATCATGATTAGTAATCACTTAGCCAATAAGAAAAGTATATTAGGGAGGCTATCCCTCAACAATAAATCATCATCCCTTTTATCAATATACCAACTTGTTGATTAGTGTGATCACTGCTACCTGCTGCTACCTGAGCTTCCAACCCCAGACCACAGGACACTCCCAGGAAACTGTGCTGACAGCCAACTGACCTTGGAGGCACTACTTCTGAGGAATACTCAGAGTAGGTATCTTTTATTATATTTGATTCTTTCCCTAGATTGTTCTTGTACAGGCAAAAATACTTATCTGTCTTTGTAACTATTGACCACAGCTGCACTCTTATCAAGTTGCTGTTGGTGGAGTTTACAGTTGTTGTGACTTTGGAAGCTTTAGTACATTGTCATCTCAAAGGACACTGAACCCAGCACATACTTTTGTTAAGACACCAATTAAGTTGGGGATTGTAGCTCAATAGTTTTCTTGACAAGCTTGTGGCTTTATTCCCCATCATATTAGATTAGGGACAGTACCCAAGTACTCCTAGTAAGCATTTGCCAGAGGTTATTGCACCCAGTGAACATTGCACACACAAAGCACTTGAAAAGTGTTGGACATATCTCTCCCTTGGACTTATACACCACCACAGAGGCAGTGATCTACATGTTCAGTGTTATGTTTGTAGTATAGCTGCTCAAATCCCATCACAAACTCTTTGCACAACAGCTGTAAATGAGTCAAGTTGGCATTGGTGATCAGCTTCTGGAAAAATATTCCTACAATGTCCATATACAACTCCCAATGCTTCCAATGTAAACTCAGTAGGAATGGCTTCAGAACACCACCTGAATAAATACATATCCAATTCATCCAGTCTTTGCATTTGTATGGTCACACATGCATATGAATATTAACTGGAACCCATGAGAAGTAATTAGGGTAGTGGATACTCTGCAACATCTTGCCAATTCTTTTGAATTTTTCTGGTATCTCAAAGGGCTCATTTAACTTGAAATACCCCATGTACAACTTGGTCATCAGTATAGAAATATTGTTGAAAAGCAAATGCATTGCTCCCAGTAGAAAGCTTTTGCTCCAACAGATACCCTCTATCTTAAGTATCTCCGGTTTCCAATTGATTCCATATTTTGGCCAATGCCTAATAGCTTGCCAACTTTGCTGCAATTACAAGCTGACTTCTGTACATCTTCTCTGTGGAATGATGATGTTCTTAGTGCTGGTTGTGAGTACTAAATGTAGTAACCACTCCTTGCCCAAGAGTTCTCCCCAGAGTCCTACCCAAAGCCCCCCAGTATCCTCTCTATGATTCTCCCACACATCCTCCATCCTATTCCTGCCCTTATCTAGTTAGAGCACTTATCATAACAGGAAGGTGTTCACACCCCTATTTTATAACACATTGTCTATGATCTAAGCCCCTCCAGGTGATATATATATATTCAATTGAACCAAGTGAGAGAAAAAGATATTTGTACAGAATAAACACAAGTCTTTATTACTTAGCTACCTTCTATCAGAAGCTATTTTGGACCAAGTGCTACTGACTTGACCTACAAGCTCTCCCACTCACTAAGTACATTCAGTAATAACCCACATATTTGGTGCTGTCTCTGCAGAAGATAAGCACAAGTGTGGTAATGACTACTACAATCAAGCTAAAAACATACAAGGGAAAGTGAGAGAAAGCCCTTGAGAGGTTTGCTAAGTTTGAGAGAATTGTGGTTGATGCAGGATGGGACAACAATAAGAAAGTAAGGGAGTTTGCAAGACATATGGAAGGGCCAGCATGGCAATGGCATTATGGGTTGGAAGACACAGTTAAAGAAAACTGGGATGCACTAGAAGAAGCCTACAAGACATGCTTTCTATATGCTAAAGGATACCACTACAAAGCCCTTCTACCATCCTCACGGAAGTAAAGCAGTGAGAGCTATGAAGCCTAGACTGAACTGTTTCTCCAACACGTCTGATGTCTCCCAAAGGACAAAATTGCCAAACAACAGCTCATGAGGTGTTACATCATGGGCTTACACAATGAAGTAAGATGTAAGGCATCCAAAGAACAATGGGGATGTAAAATGTTGCAAGAGTTGGTCAAACAGTTACAAGGGGTCATCTTGCTATGGAGGCTACCCTATAGTGATACAAGTGATTGAAGGACAGGGATCCCCTGTAAGAAAGGAAAAATTGCCTCCCCAAAAGACCATGAGTTAGAGGAATTATGGCAAAAGGTCCAGGAACTCTTGATCATCAATATCCAAGAAGTCCCTAAAGAAGATGATAAACTCTAGGAAGCTGTTGTAGATCTAAAAGCCCAGGTGCAAGCCGTGACCCTACAGATGGAACAACTGCAACAACAGTATCTGTGTTATATATGTGGAGAAGTAGGCCACTGGGCCCACAAATTTGAAAAACAGTATTGAGAAGAACCCATACCAGACACAAAAGAGAAGAAGGCATCAAGATACAGAATCCCTTGCCAGGAGGCTAACAGGACTCAGTCAATCTAAGCCCTCTGGTCAGAACAGTTGAAGTGCAGAAGAAGAAGCATGAACACCATGCTTCTAGAGAGCAGGCAAAGGAACCTGCAGTAGAGGTTCTGTCAAAAGGAAAGAATGTTGAATTGGGTGAAGAAGTTTGGAATGAGCCTTGGGAAGAAGTGTTGCAGCAAACAATGAATGCTAGTACATCTTCCCATGGCCTATTCCCCATAATGAAGGTATTAGAGCAAGCCAAGGCAACCCTCCCAATAACCAATTTACTGGGACTTGCCCCAGCTCTACTCAAGGAGCTGATAGAGGGATTGAAGGGGATAACAACCCTTCACGTCCACCAGACGGTCCTACAAAAACCAAATAAGGGTACATATGTAAAGGTACATATAGAGAATAAGGAAATTCTTGCCCTAATTGCCACAGGATCCTCTATACTGATCATGTCAGAGTCATTAGCAAACGTCTAAAGTTAGATATAGTCCCCAACAACACCATTCAAGTACAGCTAGCAAATGACCAACTGGACACAACAGTAGGAGTGGTGCCTAATTGACCCATCCAGCTAGGCAACTTGATTATACACCAAGATGTTGTGGTCCTACCTGTTACAGCCAACAACTTACTCATTGGCAAGAGCAATTTATCCAACATGAGATGGACATACTCTACAGTGCATCTGAACTTAGGTGGGACACCAAGAGTATCCCACTGATTCATATCACCAGTAAGAGCAAGGTGCATAGCAACAGTGTGACAATTGAAGAGGTGAAGCTGTTGCAGTCTCCAATCATCACACAAAAGGTGAGAAAAATACCACTAGCCAGCAAGATGGTGATCTCATTAAAGTTGCCAATAGCTTATTTGACAAGTGGAAGAATGATAACTGCAACAAATATATCCAAGTAACTGGAAGGAATCTTGATCTCTAAAGTATGGATACCACCAAAATTTGAAGCATAAAGTCTGAAGTGCTTAGTGGTTGACAACAGGCAACACACAGTGACACTGTCTAGAGGAGTGTCATTGCTAAACCTAGAGGAAGTCAACAGAAACAACCAAGGACTGTCTACAAACAAGGAACCAGAAGAGGAACTCCCCAAACTAGATGTGGACCCCGGTCTACCACTTACTTTGGGAGACAAGTTCCTAGAACACTTGCCTGAGTATTCTCTAAGAACCAAGTAATTGGCCATATACCTGGAGTATATCACCAAATCCACCTAGCTAACAAATACCATATCTAGCAAAAAGCCTATAGGAACTCAAAAATTGACACAGATTATATCAAAGTGACAATTGAGACTTTATTAAAGGATGGCATCATTACCGAAAGCCATTCTCCATGGGCCTCCCCTGTAGTGATTGTCCCAAAGAAAGACGGAAAGCAATGTTTTTGCATTGACTACCAAAAACTAAACTATGTTGCCCAGAAGGATGTGTATTCACTACCGCAAATAGACAACCCCTTGGACAGACTAATTTGAGCTAAATATTTTAGCTCACTTGATTTAATCTCCATGTATTGGCAAGTAGAAGTAGCCACAGAAGATTGACCCAAAACCGCTTTTATAGCATTGTTTGGATTACACAAATGGAACCAACTACCCTTTGGCATGTGCAATGCTCCCGCTACATTCCAAAGGATGAATGACAAGGTGCTAGGAAATTTACAATGGGAATGTGCTCTCATGTATCTGGACAACATCACTATATTCCCCCAATGTAGAAGAACATATACACAACGTGGAATGTAACCTGACAGTTCTCCTTCAGAACCAACTCAAACTACATCGCAAGAGTGCCATTTCCTGTATACACAAGATCTTGGCCGACGGGATATATTAATTCTACCTTACTCCTAAAGGCCGTTCAAGATACACTCACACCAAAGTATATCAATACAGTGTCGGGATTCCTAGGATCACCCAGTACAGATTGATGCAAAAGGCCAGTGTTTGTGTGGTTGGAGCCTCAAAAGAGAGCATTCAATCAGCTGAAGCATTCCCTGATGTCACGGCCAGTTTTACATTGTGGTGGTGTATAGGTCCAAGGGAGAGATATGTCCAACACTTCTCAAGTGTTTTTGTGTATGGGGTGTTCACTGGCTGCAATAACCTCAGGCAAAAGCTTACTAGGAGTACTTGGGTTCTGTCTCTAATCTAATGTGTTGGGAAATAAAGCCACAAGCTTGTCAAGGGAAAACTACTGAGCTACAATTCCCAACTTAATTGGCGTCTTAACAAAAGTATGTGCTGGGTTCAGTGTCCTTTGAGATGACAATGTACCAAAGCTTCCAAAGTC
Source organism: Basidiobolus meristosporus CBS 931.73 (assembly GCA_002104905.1). NCBI lineage: Eukaryota > Fungi > Basidiobolomycota > Basidiobolomycetes > Basidiobolales > Basidiobolaceae > Basidiobolus > Basidiobolus meristosporus. The sequence goes on from MCFE01000090.1 coordinate 64,830, forward strand.
ACAACAACTGTAAACTCCACCAACAGCAACTTGATAAGAGTGCAGCTGTGGTCAATAGTTACAAAGACAGATAAGTATCTTTGCCTGTACAAGAACAAACTTGGGAAAGAATCAAATATAATAAAAGATACCTACTCTGAGTATTCCTCACAAGTAGTGCCTCCAAGGTCAGTTGGCTGTCAGCACAGTTTCCTGAGAGTGTCCTGTGGTCTGGGGTTGAAAGTTCAGGTAGCAGCAGGTAGCAGTGATCACACTAATCAACAAGTTGGTATATTGATAAAAGGGATGATGATTTATTGTTGAGGGATAGCCTCCCTTATATACTTTTCTCACTGGCTAAGTGAATACTAATCATGGTGTTCCAAAAGGTTCCAGATATCAATAGAAATCTCAATGACATCAGAATGACCTAAGAATGTTCTAAGTAGGTGCCAGAAGGTTCTAAGAGGCACAGCACATCCAACCAATCAGGAATCAGTATTCTGAAACCTGCATAACCTAGGGATATATAGTATGGAAATGGTAAGGATGGTGACACCGGTTGATTATGCATCACAGGTACTGAGGCAGGTACTTGCCTAATATAGAGGCACTTGCTGCTAGTAATCTTACGTAAATTGCGGGATAACCTATGCAATAAGGTAAGCAGGTGTGATAGTCAACCAGCTTATGGGATAGTACTGACCAGGTAAGACAAATGGGATAAGACTAAAATAAATGTAGTAGAGAAATAGGGAAGTAGAAAATATGGGAATGAGCACATCTGTCAGTGGGTGTCACTGTCACCACACTACAATGTTTTTCCAATTGGGATGCAAGATTTTTTATTAACTATGATGGAAGTCTCACTGGTATAGGCACTGCACTGGGTCAATACCACCAACCCAGAAATTCCACCCAATTGGTAAGTGAGCCATTTGCTAAACAAACACAGACATCACTACCCTGTTACCAAGATATAACATCTGGCTGTTGTTTATTCAATTAAACAATTCCACACATACATATATGGTTGCCAATTCACAATAGTAACAGACCACAACACATTGGTCTGACTGATGAAAACTAAAGACTTTACCAGTTGACTAGCACATTGGGCCCTCCAACTACAAGAATGTAACTTCAAAATAATTCATTGTGCTGGCAAGAAACATCAGGATGCAGACTTCCTCAATTGCTATCCTGTTTGCCAAGTACGTGTCAGCAATGACTACAAGGATGTAATCTGCTTCAATAGAAGGGGAGGTACCCCAAACATGTTGTTACAAACAAGCAGAAGAGAGACTTTTAAAGGAAATGGTGTCAGTACAAAGTACAAGAAATCCAATTATAGTTCCTTCAAGGACAGTTCAGAGTCAAGGTACCCCCAGCAACTGACTGCAAAGAAATCATACAAGAAAGACATATGTGATTATGACATGCTAACCCCCTAACAACATGTATGTTGTAAAGAAAGACACTTTATTGAAAAAAATAAAATGATGACCTATGTCACCAATATGTTACAAAGATGCTCCACCTGCAAAAGATTTAACCGGAGTCAGAAGATAGGGACAACAGCACCAATACCAGTTGATCTACCTTTCCACCAAGTAGGAATTGACTTTGTTGGCCCCTTTATAAAAACAAAGAAAGGAGAACAATACATCATAGTTGCTACCAATTATTTTTAAAAGTGAGTAGAAGCCCAAGCCATTCAACATAAAGATCAGAAGACAACTGCCCAATTCATTCTAGAGCACCTCATCTGCTGGCATGGATATCCTCAGATACTCCTGTCCAACAATAGTTGTTCCTTCCTGAACAATGCCATGGCCCATTTGTGCAAAATGATGGGCATGAAGCAGGTCTTCATGGCCATGTATCACCCCCTGACCAACAGCTTAACCAAGAGGATGAACCAGACATGTTGCCTCATACTAGAGAAGCTTCACTGGGAACTTCCTCAGTCACAGGCCAAGCTGCTCCCACTGACACTCCTAGCAATGCATTCAATACCAAATATAACAACAGGTTTTTCCCCATACAAAGTTCTGAATGAACAAAGGCCCAAGTGGCATGAAGAAGCTGGATTGTCAATGGAAGGTGTCCCCTTGACAACACATAACAACTATGTATTTTGATTGATACACTGCATTGCCCACCTATACATAGAAGTATTCAAAAATGTCAACAAGTATTGCCCCTCCACCCAAAAATGAGAAACTAATGGGACAAAAATGGAAACCAATCAATAAGGTGTGGTACAGCCAAACCTATGCAGGCCTCAAGCTTTGCCCACAATTTACACCGCAAAGGATTGACCCTTGCACTGTAATTAGTTTGGGTTGCAGACCAAAGTACACCATCACCCTGAATAACTAGACAATCAGCAATGTAGCACCAGCGCATCTGAAACCATTTCATGATGATCCACCAATCATCACTGAAGCCAAAGTGTGATCAAACAACTATCAAGGCAAGGATAGAGGAAGACACAGGATACATATGAAGTTTAGCAGAGGAGATTTTAGTCAATATAGGTACAAATGATATGCGCAAGGAAGTTTGCCCACAAGGAGAACAAAAGAATGCATATGGAAGGCACCAAAGGAAACAGTTTACCTGAAACTGGTGATGCCCCTCCCACCAGCAAGAATCAAAATGATATTGAAAACAAGACCAACCTGTAAGCGTTGAGTGATATGGTACAAGCATAACATGCAACAAGAGCCACCTATGAAGAGTTGTTTGCAGAGCAGTCACATTGATACAAGACATGATAAGAGAGGGACAAGACAAGTTAACACGCTAATACAAAGCATGCAGAAACAACCCAAGAAGACCATGCACTACCTGAGAGGAGGTTCCTTGATCATTAAGGAGAAGGATGCCACACTGATTCCCATATCTGTATTGAACACAGTCAGACAGAAGATGCAAGGAATGAGCTGTTGCACCCTCACAAGGCTTTGAGAGCCTTCCTGTTTTGTTGCATACTTGCCATTAATAGGTACCACAGCTGTTGAGGTATACACAGACATGGTACCAGCCACAAGAGCACCAGAAGTAGAACTCCCAGTTGAAGGACCCCTCTAAGATATTTGCAAACATCTTAAATTGCATTTTCAAGAAGGAACCATCCTATAGAAGATACGCAAACAGATTAAGTACACCTGCCAGTTGACCCATGCAATCCACCAAGTTGCTGTGTTACAGCTATTACAGTGGTTTACTATAGGACTACTCAGGCACCAGTACCAAGTCCAACTCCAAGAAGCCAAAGAAACCACCACAGACTCTGTAGAAACCATGAGGTAAGTGCAAAAGTGCCTTGATTGCGCCACAGTCTCTATTGAAGAACTACAATATGTCTTGGAAGAAACAAAAACTTGTTATTGACAACAGGTGACTGCCAACCAAGTGTACACCCTCTTCAAAAGAGCCCTTTCCATCATGTAGAACACAACAAGGACAAGCCCCAACAACATATGCAAGGTAAAGAAGCAAGACTTTATTGCATTACTGCATCTCTTCTTGTTCTGCAACCCTCCCAAGGAACCTACCCAGAACCCTATGGTTTGCCAATTGTTTGGCTCTGTGGAAAACATCCCTCAAGCAAAGCAGGTCACACCCCATTCTGCCACCAAATGGTATCAGATACTTGCCTGCAACCCTCTTGCAAGTGATAACCAGCAATGCTACTATAGTGACTCCCCATGCTCCATAAACAAAATCAAACCTGGAGAAGCAATTTAGTCAAAGAATTTCAAGGGCAAAGCTCTCTCTTAACCACCAGGATTTATGAGTACTAAACATAGTACCCATTTTTTGCCCAAGAGTTCTCCCCAGAGTCTTACCCAAAGTCCCCCAGTGTCCTCCCTATAATTCCCCCATGTGTCCTCCCTCCTATTCATGCCCTTATCTAGTTAGAACACTTACCATAACAGGAAGGTGTTCACACCCCTATTTTATAACACATGGACTATTATCTAAGCCCCCCAAGTGATATATATATATGTATATCCAATTGAATCAAGTGAGTGAACAAGATTTTTGGATGGAATAAACACAAGTCTTTATTACTTTGCTACCTTCTATCAGAAGCTATTCTGAACCAAGTGGTACTAACTTGGCCAACAAGCACTCCCACTCACCAAGTACAGTCAGTAATAACCCACACTGGTGCTTGGGTAATAATATTATGTGTGAGTTATGGAGTAGATCCCCTGCATCTCACACATTCAACATCAATACCGTCCATTGTGCCAGGAGAAACCTGCTATCTTGCTGATGGCTGGGGTATCTCCAATGAAGATAACAATATGCACTTTTACATGACAGCTATTAATTGTTAACCCACTGGAAAGCATACAAAGTTCATCCAGCAATGGTTACAGATAGCTATCCAGGTTGGATGGTGATTTAGGCCCAGATACCAGTGAGATTACCATCAGACTATTGCTGTGATATTGCAAGAAGGGTGGCAGCTTCAGATTGATGAAAATCAGTGGTCTGTAGGATTTGCTGGTAGAGTACTTGTTTAATGATAATCCATCAAGTGCTAAAGCAATGGCATGGTCATACATACCTTCAAAGTACCCCTTTGTCATAGCTGTTTGTAATGTTTCACATCAAATAAATTGGATATGTTTGTGAATGATTGATACTGAGTGCGGTACTGTATAGCTTTGCAATATTTGTTGGACTGCATCAGCTTCCTCAGCTGGAGTATGACCAGAATATATCTGGAGTGTGAACAATGTTTTCTCTCAATGGTGGTGGATTCCTGACAATTTGAACACCTTGCAATGGTAGCATTTTTGGATGTAAATGCCATGTAACTGTTAACACATGATGGAATCAGGACAGTCTCTGGATCATATATTGCCAGCTGCATGATGGTTGTCCACTTGTAACATATATATGGTAAGTTGCATCCTGGTATGATTTTGGCAACAAGTAGTAATAAATCCTCAAAGCCCCCATTACTGATATTAGTGGAAATGTGCCACTTCTCTAGCCATAACATTACATCATTCACCAGTATATGGAATACTGGGCTCACTTGGCTCCATAAAGTATCCTTGGCATTTGTTTCAATGGATGTTGTTGCATTGCATATAGGGATTTGACCAGGCTCATATTTGGTACAGTTATTAGAGGAGATAGGCTCAAAATCCATCAGTAAACCTTCTTTGTCTGAGCTATCACTATGCATGCCATATCCAGAAGGCTGAGGAGAGCCAAATGGTGCAACAAACTCACCTGAATCCGTTTTTGCAAGGTGACAAAGATGGCCAGGTGCCAATATCAAAGTATCAACTGGCTGGCAAGATAGTGTTGGTACAGTAGTGACCTATGAATGGTCAAATATGACTTGGGTGGCAAAGTACTGGCAGTGATCCTTGTAACAGTTCCTATGCTGTCTTCATGCTTCAAGGCTGTGAAGCTTGCCACAATAGCCACATAGTCTTTTCTCTCTTCTCTTATGGCATTGAGTCAATGAAGTCTTGTCCATGGGGCAAACAGTTTGACCTTTAACAATATAATGCTATTATATCACTTTTTGGTCAATACTCATGTGGGTTTAAGACAGTATTATATTTGAGTCATTGCACCTATATGAATGTAAGATTCATTGATGACCCACCATGGTAAGCATTATAAATAAGGTTATGGCACCACATACACATGTATATAACACTATTCCCCTTTGGTTTGACTCACTTTCATATATATGCTGCCATAAAATAAAGCAACATTGCTTGGTTCCCAACTAAACCCCACCACTGATGGCAACAGAAAAACAGTTTGACAACAACTTGCTTTGACATTCAGTGCAACAAGCCGGGCTACATCCAAAAAAGGCCCTGTAGACAGCGTGCCCATTGAAGGTAATAGTGCCAACTCCTCAGGCTCTCAGTCAAGTAGGTAATTGAGAGCCTCTGCGGAGCCACAAGCTGACCATTATGCTCAGGCAGACAGGAATGTAGTAAATGCAGTACACTCAGCTGAAGACCAGCAAGTGGCCATGATAACATCACCACCACCCATATTAGCAAGTATGTTGTCAGCTCATACCAAAGCATTAATGAAGCAATTAGGTGCAGTGGCAGATAGCATAGATGCAATGGCCCAGAGAAATCAGGCAATAGTCCAGAGACGGGATGAGCAGATAGTACTTGTAGAGCAATCAATATCCCAGCAAAAGAAAGCAGTACTTTTGCTGCATAGAAGGAACTCAAGTTGCTCAATGTCACAGCCAAGAATTGAGCCATTTCCTGATGTAACAGCAGGAGAACACCATACAGTCTTTGAAGCTCAACAATAGTGCCCAAAGATAAAGCCCACAGAAAAACCTATCACTGCATGTGAGGGAGACAAAGTGGTGTTTATATCAAAGCCTAAAAATCAAAATTCATTGAAGATCTGTGAAGCAGTTGAGTGCAATAATGAAGAGTGGGGGAATAGACTTGTTCTGTTGGATAGTGCCACATTGAGCCATGAGTGCCAAATGATGCCATAGTGTGCCAAAGAGGCCAAGTGAGCCTATACTTGGCCACAGAGTGTGAAACATAGCTCTGCATCTTCTTGCAAAGTGGCACTTGTGTTTCACCCATTGTGCTGGAGAAAATCCATTTTTTGACCTATTTTTTTGGATCAATGTGGTGCAGGATGTGCAAGAGCACAAAAGAATTGAAAATATGTGCCAGGTACTCAGTACCCATGGCACCCTGAATCTAGCTCCTGTGGCTTGTATCATGTCACAAGAATGCATGGCACTATCTTGGTCCACTGGTACTATCAGGCACTATATTTAATTATTAGCCTTAAAGTAAAACCTGTATAAGGCACTCATAGTGCCAGATAGTACCAGTGGATCAAGATAGTGCCATGCATTTTTGCAACATGATACAAGCCACAAGAGCTAGACTCAAAGTGCCATGGGTAATGAGTCTCAGATGCATGTCTTCAGTCCTTCTGTGCACTCACACATCCTGAACAATGTTGATCCAAAAAAAAGGTCAAAAAATGGATATTCTCTGGCACAATGGGTGAGACACAGGGGCTGCTTTGCATGAAGATGAAGAGTCATGCTTCACACTCGGAGGCCAAGTTTAGGTCTGCTACACCTTTCTGGCATGCAATGGCACTATCTGGCACCCATGGCTCAATGTGGCATTATCCAACAGAACAAGTCTAGTATACTAGTGGCTGTCAGAAGTCTAGCATGCCATCACCTTAAGGCCAGCATACCATGGGACCATCAGAAACTCAAGGCCAAGCAGAATGCACTTGACTTGCTACATGAGCATTATCCTGGATTCAAATGGGAAAACAGATTTTGGGCCAGCACTGGTATGCTAAGTAAGTATCTTTAGAAAAGCAGAAATAATCAAAGGTGGAAGAGCAAGGGTGCCATGGCTAAAAACCAATGGCTTCCTCCAGAGCCTGTAACAAGCAGGGCCAAAAGCTCCAGACTAGTGTCAAAGAGACGTCAGGTAGCTGGAAGACTGCCAATTAGGGACAAGCAGGCAGACACAGATGCACCAGCACAACATCTGTCAAGGAAAAGGCATAGTACCACTCAAGAAGCACCCAGTCAAAGTAGCAGTGAAGCACCTGGCAGTGATAAAAACCTGCCACTTTTACAGGTGCCTGTCACTACTACAAATGAGAGCTCAAAACAAGCAGAAAAGAGATGTCAGGTTGCCAGAAGAGTGCCAGTAAGGGATAAGCAGGCCAAATAGATGTGTCAGAGCAGAATTTATCCAGGAGAAAACATAGTTCTTCACAAGAAGCACTCAGAAAAAGTAGCATTGAAAGACCTGTCAGTGATAAAGGAAAAGATAAAGGGAAAGATGTAAGCCCAAGCCTTAGACAGGGTGACATGCAAAGAAAACTACAGCTCATGCCAATGAACATTGCAATCCTGGAACAGACTGAATCCCATCATAGCCAAGAAGACTTACCAGCAAGAAAATAGCTGTTTTCACAAGAGTTGGGAGCGCAGCTTGTTGCGCTACACTCCAGCAAGGTAGATGAGTTTGCTGAAAAAGACAACTTGTCTACCAGAGCCCCAACATCCTCCATTGTGAACAGAGTGGAGATCCCACTGACAGACAAGGCTGCATCATCAAGAGCTTGAAAGACTATTGCAATGCCTTCATTGATATTTAGGAACATTAATAGGCACACCAAGAGGATGCAGCACTTCTTCAAGAGCAGTGCTCAAGAGAACACACCTGAATATTGCAAGAATTTATTGCAAACATTGGCATTTCAGGTGCTAGACCTTGCAGTGCCAGCTGAGGACCAGGACATGTGGGAACCAGTGAATGAACGGTGGCATAAAGCCATTGGGTTCCTACCAAAGTTGTAGAACCAGAGTATTAAAGCAGAAATACTTATTGAGTGGTGGATGTAAATGACATAACTTGTTGAGTGTGTTAGGCTTAATGTTAGTGTAAGCTATAGGGACTTATATACGTCAATACAATTGGCAATTGTACCACAACTGAAGGTTCAACAGAAATCAATCAATTTGTATGCATGAAAAGTAAGAGAAACAGCTGAGTCAGGAAGTAAGGAGCGTGAAAAAGAAGAAATAGCCAACCAATGCACACAAATGTGGGAGGCAATAAAGTGTCTGGGACCAGAAAGTGAGCAAATTGGCAGGGAACCAATCAAAAGCCACTTATGCATTGCTGTAATGAAAAATATGGACTAAGTTTTTGTGAAATCTAGGGTGCAATTATTTTTCAACGGTCTCTGGACTGTGTCTTGATGGTTTCAGTACCTCTTAGTAACAGGACTTTAACTTTGTGATGGCCTTTTAACAGGATTGTCTCAATAATTATTCATAGGGTATATTGATGGTACCATAGTACATAATGGATGGTAAAATATGACTTGCGTGGCAAAACACTGGCCATTGTCCTTGTAACACATCCTATGTTGTCTGCATGCTTCACAGCAGAGAAGCTTATTACAAAAGCCACATAGTCTTTTTTCTCTTCTCTTACAGTGTTGTATCTTACTGGTCTGCTGCTTGGGACAAACAGCTTGACACCCCGCAATGCAATGCTATTTTCTCTCTTTTTTTGTAAAACTTATGTGAGATCAAGACAGTCTTATATTCAAGATATTGCACCTACATGAATGTAAGATTCAATAATGACCTGCCAATATAGGCCTTATAAATAAAGCTGTGGCACCAAATACCCATGTATATATACAACCATTTACTCTTTGGTTTTACTCACTTCCATATATATATGCAGCCAAAAAATAAAGTAAAGTTCCCAGGTTCCCAACCAAACTGCACTACTGACAGTAGCTGAGGAACAGTAAGACAACTGCTTGCTTTAACTTTCAGTGTTACAAGCAGGGCTGCATCCAAAAAAGGCCATCTTGTCTGTGTGCCCACTGAGGGTATTAATGTTGACTCCTCTGGCTCCCAGTCAAGTATTCAAATGTGAATCTATACAGAGCTGCAAGCTGACCATGATACTTGGGCAGATGTTAATGTAGCAAATGTAGTACCCTGGGTTGAAGACCAGCAAGTGGATGTCATAGCATCACCACCACCTGTATTAGCAAGCTTGTTGTCAGCCCCTACCAGAGCACTAATGTGGCAATTAGGTACAGTGGCTGATAGAATAGATGCAATGGCCCAGAGAAATCAAGAAATAGCCCCAAAACAGGATGAGCAGAAGACATATGTAGAGCATTTGATTTCCCAGGTACAGAATGCAGTGTCTTTGCTTCAAAAAAAGAACTCAAATAGCTCAGTGTCACAGCAAAGAATTGGACCCATTTCTCAATGTAACAGCAGTGGAACACTATTCAGTCTCTGAAGCACAGCAACAGTACCCAAAGATAAGGCCCACATAAAAATGCATCACAGTATAGGAGGAAGAAACTGTGGTGCTTATATCTAAGCCCAAAAAATAAAAAAAAATTAAGACCAATGAATCTGTTGAGTGCAATGATAGAGAGTGGGCAAAAATTGAAGAGGCTGTCAGAAGTCTAGAATAGAATAACCTAAGGCTGGCATACTATGGGACCATCAGAAACTCAAGGCCAAGCAGAATATGCTTGACTTGTAAGTATATCAAGAATAGCAGAAACTATTATAGGCAGAAGGACAAGGGTGGCATGGCAAAAAACCAGACACTTCCACAAGAGCTTATCATGAGCAGGGCTGAAAGCTCCAAATATGTGTTACATGTCTTGGTTCAAGAGGTGTAGAGGAATAGGGAGTTTAGCTGGTAATGTATTCACTAAAACTTGATCTGATTGTAGTTGAGGTTCCAGCAGCTCCTTATGTACATTTTGCCAGATAAATTGCTGACTAATTGTTTTTCATTATGTAGGCTGTGACTGATGACTCATTTGATTGCATCATCATGACCCAATAAGATCCTACTTAATATATCTATTTTTGTCTAATAATGGTCTGCTGATTCATTTGCTGACTAATGCTACTGATTTGATAGATAATACCGATACACTTATAAGCTAAGCATATAACTAATTGATTTGACAAAAAACTGATCTAAATTAAACAATCAAGTGGCAGATCATAACATTCTCCCCTTCTAAAGTTGAATGGGCACTCCTGAATCTCTTTTCTTGTAATACTAATCTCTTGATGGTTCAGTATTATCAGCAAGTCTTGCAAGCTTATGTCTGTCCCTATGAACTAAGTCTTCCCAGATATTGCCTTGTTTGTCCACCAGTTGGTAAGTTGCAAATGGACAATCTCTGATGATCTTGAATGGTCCTGTTGATTGTGGCTCAAGCTTCTTCTGAGTGTTGTTTCTTAGCAATATAAAGCTCCCACTGTCAATGCTTCTGGTACTATACTCTTATCAAATATCTGCTTTATCTTTTCTGCATTTTGAGATTCTTTGGATTTTGCCTCTTGACGTCTTTGTTCTAGTTCCTGCTGTCCACTTGGCCAACTGAGTTCATCTTTTAAGCTGTCTGTAAGCTTTGGTTGTGGGAGATCTGCTAGAATCCTTGGTCCTCATCCATACATTTAGTAAAATGGCAATTGTTGGGTGGAGTTGTGTACTCTCACTCTGCATGCAAAGAGTGCTTGGTCTATATACTCATCCCATCTACTGACAACTCCATTTGCATACTGGGCCAGCATTTTTCCAAATAATCCATTAAACCACTCAGTGACTACATTAGTTCTGGGGTGATATGCAAAGGTTTTCTAGTGTAATCTGCTGAATTTCCAGTTAAACTTCCAATGTCTTTGCGGTAAAGTTTGCACCTATATCAGATGGAATCTTTACAGGGCATTCAAATTTCATAAGGATCTCATGATAGATAATACTTGGAGCTATTTTTTCACTGGCTGTAGGTACAGCTTTAGCCACTGGCCATTTAGTGGCATGGTCAATTGCTACTAGGATCCAACAATTGCATTCCCTGGTAGTTAACAGTGTTTCAACAAAGTCAATTCCCCATCTTTCAAATGATTTACAGGATCCAGGGGAAAGAGTCCAGCAATTCTCTGTGGCTGGCCTTGGTTGATTTGGCAATTTGGGCATGTCTTCACTAGTTTCTCAATGTCATGTCTCACTCTGGGCCTCCATGCTCTGGCTTTCACAAGGCTATAAGTTCCTTCAATTCCAGGTTGTCCATATCCATTGTGTAGCTTATGTAATGTATCCAGGCAAGCAACATCAGGGCAATAGGCAACAGGGCTTCCATCCACAATTTGGTGGAGTGTTTCATCCTGTACCACAAATTTGCTGGCTTCATCCCAGATTATCTTCTTGATATCTTCATCCACCTCATAATGAATGGCTTGGTCTTCCAAGTACTTTGATAATAGGCTAGGCCAATCTGATTCATGAACCAAGTTGAGTTGTGCAACTTGTTCCAAGCTTGATAAGGCATCAGCAACCATGTTGTTTTTACTAGGGCAGTAAACAATCTCCAAATCAAATTGCTGAATGTATTCACTCCATCTTGTCATTCCTCTAGTGAGTACCTTCTGCGTAAATATATACTTGAGGGAGGCATGATCAGTCTTCACAGTGCATTTGACTCCTTCAAAGTAGCATCTCCATGTCTTCAATCAGTGAATAATAGCAAGCATCTCCTTTCATGCACAGGATAGTTTTGTTGTGCTGAGTTCAGTTACTTTAATTCAAAGGCAACTGGGTAGTCCTTTCTCTGTGTTCTTGGCTCAACACTCCACCAAATACATAATCTGAATCATTGGTGCACCAAGTAAACTATTTCTGGAAGTCAGGTATTCCTAAGCTTGGTAGCTTAGCAAGTTCATTCTTTAGTGTCTGCAAGGCAGTCTCACAAGCTATGTCCCACTTGTAGGTATTGTCTTTCTTGAGGATATCAGTTAAAGGGGCTGCAATACTTGCAAAAAGACTTGACAAATCTCCAATAATAGGAAACCATTCCAAGGAATGATCTGAGCTCTGATATGCTATGGGGCTGCTTCAGATTCTTGATAACTTTAACCTTCTCAGGGTCTAAGGTCAGTCCTGTATTAGTCACTACGTGTCCTAGATATTCAACATGTTCCTTGAAGAATTCACACTTGGGTAGCTTGCCATATAGTTTGTTCTCTCTTAGCTTCTTCAAGACCTTTTCAATGTGCACCAAGTGATCCTCTTATGTCTTGCTGTACATCAATATTTCATCTGGGTAGAATATCACAAACTTGTCTAAGTACGCCTGGAAGACAGTTTGCATTGGGGTCATGAATGTTGCAGGGGCATTGGTGAGGCCAAAACTCATGACCAAGCACTTGTAATGTCTATATCTGGTGCTGAATGCTGTCTTAGGGATGTCTTCTGGCTTCACCCTAATCTGGTTGTATCCTGACATGAGGTCAATCTTGCTGAAAATAGTGGCTCCATTGAGTTGGATCAAATGCTCATCAATACAAGGAGTGGCATACTTATTCCTCATGGTAACTGAGTTGATGGCTCTGTAGTCAATGCACAACCCAAGTGTTCCATCCTTCTTCTTCACAAAAGTACTGGTGCTCCCCAAGGCAACTTGCTGGGTCTAATATATCCTTGCTGCAATAAATGATCTATTTGTCTCTTCATCTCTTCCAACTCCAATAGACTCATTTGGTAAGGTGTCTCACTCACTGGAGGGCTATCTCCTGTGTAAATGGCATGATCCACATCTCTGACTGGTGGTAGGTTGACAAGCTCATCTGGAAATCTGTCTGTATATTCATTTAAAGAGTCTGGACCTTGTGGGGTACTGCAGTAGAGGAATCCTCCTGCAATACTGCCATGAGGAACATCAGAGTGCCTTTTCTTTGTGCTCTACAAAACTGTGTCTTGCCAAGTTCACTTGTTTCACACACACCGGAATTGACCAAGTTGAAATCCAGAGTAGCAGGTAATAGCTCATAGGTCTTGTTGTCCTTCTGGATCTGAGTAGCATGGGTTCTCCAGTTGATTGATGGATTACAACAAAATAGCAAGGCTTTCCCAAGTACAAGGTCAAACTTGCAGTTCCCAAATATATAGGCCTGTAGATCTTCATCCTTATTGGCCAAGTAACATGGTTGATTATATGTGAGTTCCTATCAGCTGTTGAGACTGAAGTTGATTTGGTGGGTTCCTAGTTGATTCTAGCTTTCAAAGCAAATTGCTCTGACATGTACTCTTGCAATGCTCCTGAGTCAATCATGATCTTGGCAGGCACTCAACAGATGACTCGATTCAAGTATAATAGCTTTCCAGAGTTTGAGGTTATCTGGGATAGGTATTCTTCTGTCATATGGAAAGTGAGTTTTGAGTCTTCTTCAAGTCCATCTTCCATTTTAATTTGCTCCAGGGCCTCAATAGAGTTGAAGGTTCTTGATGGCTGGTGTCTGTTTCTTCTTTGAGGGCAGTACTTTGCAATATATCCCTGCTGGTTGCAACGGAAGCAAAGTCCTTTCTTCTTACATTCTTCTGAGGTAGGATTCTTCTACATAGTGTCTATTTCCATTGGCACTGCTTCTGATTGCTTTCTTTCAATGTGGTTGTAGCCTCTCTGATTAGTCATTGTGGGCTTCCCTACTTCAAGCATAGCTGAGTCACAGTCAGTGACAATCTTGATGGCTTCTTCAATATTCTGAGGTCTTCAATAATTCACTTCTTTACAAGTTCTTTCTTTCAACCCTTCAATCAAGTATTTAACTTGATCCAGAGGGTCCATTCTTTCAATTTGCCTAAGAAGACATTTATATTCAAGAAGGACTCTTGGATCATTCCTTTCTGTCTGAGTGTCTTTGACTTTCTTCTTGGTAGTGTCTCTTGGTGTGGGGTTCAAAGGCATCCTGAATTTTGGACACAAACCCATCCCAGGTAGAGATTGTAGAGCATCCCATCATGATAACTGACCTGAACTTGTTGTGGTACCACTGTAAAGCTGCATCTGCCTGGTCAGAGGCTGCATAATGAAACTTGCTTTCTCAAGCAATTCCCCTAGTCTTGAAAGCTTCTTCAATTTGGAAGAGCCAAGTTCCCAGGTTTCATTGACTCCACCATGGTACCAGTTGACTTCCACACTAATGTTGCTCTTGACAGGGTTTTGCTGGCTTTGGGCCATGGTGGTCACTCCTTGTTGCTGATGGGCCAGGATTTGTTGCATGCATTCTTCCATTCTTGGTTATTGGACATCTTGAGGGGGGCTTCTTCTTCCTTCAGGAGGGATGTTTCTGGTTATTGCTGCTACCAATGTTACAAGTCTTGGTATAAGAGTTGTAGAGGAATAGGGAGTATAGCTAGTATTGTATTCACTAAAACTTGAGCTGATTGTCATTGAGGTTCCAGCAGCTCCTTATGTACATTTTGTCAGATCAATTGCTGACTAATTGTTTTTCATAATGTAGGCTGTGGCTGATGACTCATTTGATTGCATCATCATCACCCAATAAGATCCTACTTAATATATATATTTTTCTCTGATAATGGTCTGCTTATTCATTTGCTGACTAATGCTACTGATTTGATAGATAACACTGGTACACTGATAAGCTAGACATACAACTAATTGATTTGACTAAAAACTGATCCACTTAAACATTTCAACGGCAGATCATAACATATTGTTGTATTGGCTATTGCTCCTGCTATGATAATATTCAAATAACTCTGGGCTAACAGTTTTAATTGCAGAGAACTGCAACGTTGTATCATGATAAGCTGTTGCTGGCTTAGAAGGGCTCTTCCCTCTGCCTTTACATTTTTTGCTGCCAAGTGTTTTGCTGTTTCCTTAGATGAATGACTTCTAAATTGTACCACATGTATTTTTGATGAATACTACACCAAGCCATTGACTTTTGCCTGCTTGTACCTTACAGTATTCTTTCAGCTAACTGATGCTTCTTTGCTGCCTGTTTGGAGCTTCCTGCCCTGTTTGTGATCAGTTCCTAAGAAAGATGCAGGTTTCCAGGCACCTTGTTCTTGTTGCTTTGTAAGCTTCACCATTGTTGAGATCCTTTCTTAGTGTAATAATGCTGGGCAAGAATATTTGAATGTGAGCCTGAGGAATCTTCAATTTACTGTCAGTGGGCATACTGTCAAAATGGCATTTTGTTGATGTAGCCAGGCTTGTTGCACTGAGGGTGAAAGCATGCTGTTGTTTAACCTTACTTCTGGTGTGGTCAGCTGTGTGATTTTGCTTCAAAGTATACAGCTTTGCTTTGTTCTTTGGTAGCAGATATATGGAAGTAAGTCAAACCATATACAAAATAGTTTTATATAAATTTGTCTAGGTGGTACCATAAGCGTATTTAAATTGCTTCTAACTATAAAATCAAATTAGAACTCTTATGAAGCATTATTTGTTAATCTTGAAACTTTTACAGATTGCTCTGTTTACTGTGAAACTCTCCTGATATAGCATCACTGCTGTGCTACTACTACAAGAGTATAAATATTTAGCTTCTTTATGACTAAACAACGGTTCAGCCAATATCACCATTTTTTGATATGCACTGCATATGTAAAGCACTTCTTGAATTGCAACAGAGTATGAGCCCAATTGCATTAATCTAATCTAAAAATAACAACCACCAGCAAACAGAACAGTACAAGCACGTTCCCTGTAAAGGAGAGGTTTAATGGAAAAAGCTACTGACTTTAAAGAATCAAGATGCAGATTCACCGTAAGGAAAGTAGGCTTTGGAATTCAATAGCAGCAGAGGAATCTTAGTGCAAGTAACTAAAGTAATGAGTCATATGTTGACTCTGGAGCATTGCTGTATATTTGCATTATGATTGAGTGGTTTGGCAACTTGAACACTGTTTGTGCTCAGAAGATTTATCTGGGACACAACTCTCCACTGATGGCAACTGTAAGTGGATCCATACAGCTAATTATTATTGATATCTCCAGGATAACAACAGCAAAACTGCCTGATATACTCTATATGCTTTGAGTGGCTAGGAACATGCTCTCAGTTAGTACAGCAACTACTCAAGGACTGCAGTCTGCTTTTACTAGCTGAGCTGCACAATATTGGGTGAAACTGGACAAGCTTAGCTTTAGGAATCAGTGATCACAATATAGAAGCTGTAATGCAAAATCATCTAACTTGAGTATGTTGCTAAAACCAATGAAACTAACTTGTAGACATGACATACAAGGCTAGGACACAACCACAAACTCTAAGTGAGCTTTTGGTAAAAGATATACTTGTTTTAGGCCTAAATTTCTCAATTGAAATCAAATTGAGTGTCTGTAAGGGATGTTCATATGGCATACAAGCTTGCTACAGTTGTCAAAGCTCAGGAGACATTAATACCTCCAAAATACTGGCTATTGTGCACTTGGACATATGTGGGCCCATGAGAACATTGTCATTTGGATCCTAGAGATATATCATGAGGTTCATAGATGACAAGACAATATAGACATGGGTGTACTTCCTTTACTAAAAGGATGAGACTTTAGATACATTTAACAAATTCAAGAATATGGCATAAAGACTAGCTAGGTGCAAATGAGCAGTACTTCCAGTGACATTGGAGAGGAATATTCCTCAAAGAAGTTTGCATAGTACTGCTCACCTGCTGGTATAGTCCCACTGACCACTGTTCTACATGCTCCACAGCAAAATGGAGTAGCAGGAAGTGCGTATAGAGCACTAGTAGCAATAGGAAGATCTATGTAACACCAGAGGACAATGGCCTACAAGCAATGAGTTGAATCTGTTGCTACTGTAGTATAACTTTGAAACTGAAGCTTAGGTGCAGCACCACATAGTTTTGCACTCTTTGAAGCATATAAGGCAAAAAATCAAGCCTTCAGCACCTCATGATCTTTGGCAGTGATACTTTATTCACATTGTGGACAAAAATGTGTAAAGTTGGAACCAAAAAGTGAGAAAAGAATCATTCTTGGCCATTATAAGGATACTCAAGGGTATGGAGTGTGTGAGAACAAGTTCAGAAGCTGATGAAAAGCCGTGTTGATGTATATGTGGAGAAATCCAATCAGAAAGCCACTGAGATCATTGACCAGTTACCCTAGGATTCAATCACTACTAATGAAGAAGATATGTGCCTGATCCTGCCAGATATGTAAAAACCTTTACTAGTTCCAGATCACAACAGATTAGACCGGTTGGGAGATCTATCAAAATCAGAATTATGGCCGGATCATGGTTGCAGACATCCAACATCTATGAAGAGGCTTATCATCCCTTGTGTGCAAAACCTCTGAGTATGGAACTAGCAGTGCAAAGTTCAGATGCTACTAAGTGGCCACAGGCCATGCTGGAAGAGTGTCAAACATTGATCAGGGCAAAATCATGGAAACTAGTAGACTCACAAATTGGACAAAAGTAAATAGCCTGTAGATGCATCTAGAAGATCAAGATAGCCTCAAAGGGTACTGCTGATGGATACAGAGCTAAATTGGTGGCTAATGGCTATTACCAGATCCACAGACTAGACTGAAACAAAAATTTCATGCCAGTATCAAATTTAACATCTGTTGAACAGTTCTAGCCCTGGCAGCTGTACGCAATCTAGATCCACACCAAATGAATGTCAAAACAGCCTTTCCACTTGGAGATCTGCCAGAAACTGCATATAGTAGTAGCCTAATGGTTTACCTATCAAAAGAGCTCTGATAAGGTGTGCAGACCTTGGAGAATATTGTTGAGACTTAACCAGGCATCTATAGCATAGTATAACTATTATAATCCACTGCTTAAATATCTGAGGTAGATCAGTTTTTAGTCAGTTCAACTAGTTTTATGTTGAGCCTGTGAGTATATCAGTGTTATCTGTCATATCACCAGTGCTAGTCAGCAGTCAAATCAGCAGATTCTTGTAAGACAGAAAGGGATATATCAAGTAAGAACTGATTGGGTGATCATGATGCAATCAAGTGAGTCCAACTCTGCCACTTTCTTTCAGATCTTTCACCTTATAATTTTACTTTATAGTCAAGATCAAATTAGCACTGTTATCAGACATTATATACTAACTCTGAAACTGTTGCATATTGCTCCTGAATGTTGAGAAACTCTGAATACAAGTGCTGGAGTTGTATTTCTTCTAAAAGGTATCAATACTTAGATCTTTCATGAATAAGCAATACTTCACCTGTTATCCTTAGTTCCTGATAAGTACCTTTATCCAAAGTACTGCGTAAATTGAAACAGCTAAGTCCCAATATGCAAAAACACATTAGCAGTAAAAAAAGCCAAGGAGACTTGGTGAAGCCAAATGAGCCTGGTAATTCATACACTGATGAATGATGCAAAGTAGTGGCTGGAGAAGTGGTGTACATCCACTAATATCAGAGATAGGGGCTTTGGGAGTTTTCTACCTCTTGCCAAAATCTTTCAGGGATGCAACTTACCATGTACCCTGTATAAATGGAAAACTGTCATGCAGCTGGCAACATGTAGCCCAGAAACCATCCTGATACTAACAACTGAATGGCACTCATATCGGAAATTGCTACAGTGCTCAACTTATCAGGAATGCACTGCCACAAGAGGAAAACACTGTTCACATTTGGAATTATTCCTGTAACACCCTGTTTAAAGAAGCTCATTCAGTCTGTCAAACACTGTGAAGTTATAAGAAGCTAAGACCAATGCCTTTGCCTTGGCACTTAATGGATGCTCATTAAGCAAGTACCCAATCAGACACTCCTACTGCCTTCTGTTTTTCATTAACCTGGATGCTGTATGCATTTTGTATGCCATCCAGCAGGTTACTAGTAACTGTCTTCAGTGCTTAAGCACATTTTTTATTGGCATTGGAGATAGCCAAACATCATCAGGATAGCTGACTTCTCTGAGCACAGTGGATGTTGTTAGTGTCAAGTGTATGAAATTTAGAGGACTTACTCCAAAGATCATGCATATTATTATCATCCATGCACCAGTACCAAGAACATTATCTTCCTACAGAGATATTATACAGAAGTAAATATGCAATTAAAGCAAGTCTAGCAAGCTGTAAGCAACTGGCCAGGATAACAAACTAGTTGAAAGCCAGAAATACTAATGATGGAGACAATCTGTTTGAGCAAAAGCTTTCCACCAGAAGCAATATACTTATTCATCAGCAACACTCCTTTATCAATGACAAAGTTGTACATGGTGCATTTAAAGTTAAATGAACACTTTGAGATACTGAAAATCACTAAAGAATTGGCAAGATGCCATTGTTATGATCTACTGCTTGAATGTTTAAGTTAGATCAGCTTTGAGTCAAATCAATTAGTTATATGTTTAGCCTATCAGTATATAGTTATATCTATCAAATCAATAGCATTAGTCAGCAGATAAATCACCAGATCCTTTTCCAACGGGAATAGATATATCAAGTAGGATCTTATTGGGTGATGATAATGATGCAATCAAATGAGTTATCAGCCACAACCTACATTAGTAAATACAATTAGTCAGCAATTAATCTTGCAAAATGTATATAAGGAGCTGCTGGAGACTCAATAAAATCAGTTTAAGTCTTAGTGAGTACAATACTAGCTAAACTCCCTATTCCTCTACAACTCTTATACTAAGACTTGTAACATTTGTAGCAGCAATAACTAGAAACCTACCTCCTAAAGACAGAAGAAGCCTCCCTTAAGATGTCCAAAAATCAAGAATGGAAGAAAGCTATGCAGCAATTCCTGGCCCAACAGCAACAGTTACTCCACATCCTTAGCCAGAAACAACAAGAAATGACTTTCATGGCCTAAAGACAGCAAAATCCTGTCAAGAGCAACCTTAGAGTGAAGGTCAACCTGTACCATAGTAGAGTGAATGAAAATTTGGGATCTTGGCTCTTCCATCTTGAAGAAGCTTTAAAGGCTGAGTGAATTGCTCCAGAGAGCAAGTTACATTTTGCAGCCTCTTACCTGGCAGATGCAGCTTTACAGTGATACCACAGCAAGATCAGGTCAGCCACCATGATGGGTTGCTCTTCAATCTCTACCTGGGATGAATTTGTGTTGGAAATTCAGGATGCTTTTGAATCTCCACACCGGCAGCCACTACTAACAAGAACATTGAAGACATTTATAGAGAATGGAATGGTTCAAGAGTACATCCATGAATATAGATTTCTACTTCAACAAATCAAAAGAATGGACCCCCTGGATCAAGTAGATTACTTTACTGATTGATTGAAAGAAAGAACCTATGAGGATGTGAATTATTGAAGACCTCAGAGTAGTGAGTAAGTCATCAAGACTGCCATTGACTATGACTCAGCTATGTTTGGAGTTGGTAAGCCCACACTGATTAATCAGCAAGGCTACACTCATTATGAAAGAAGATAATCAGAAGCAATGCCAATGGAAATGGATGCTATGCAGAAGAATTCTACCTCAGAAGAATGTAAGAAGAAAGGATTTTGCTTCAAATGCCACCAGCAAGGACATTTTGCAAGGTACTACCTTGAGAGAAGAAATGGACACCAGCCATCATGAACGTTCAACCATATTGAAACCTTTGAGATCAGTCACAAAGAGGATGAACCAGAAGAAGACTCAGTACTCACCTTCCATATGACAGAAGAATACTTATCCCAGATGACATCAAACTCAGGAAAGCAATTATATTTGAATGGAGTAATTGATGGAGTATCTGTCAATATTTTGATTGACTCAGGAGCATCACATGAGTACATGTCAGAGCAATTTGCTTTGAAAGCTGGAATCAACTTAGAACCCACTAAATCAACTTCAGTCTCAACAGCTGATGGGAACTCACATATAATCAACCGTATTACTCAGCCAGTAAGGAAGAAGATTAATGACTATGAAGAAGTGTTACAAGTCTTGGTATAAGAGTTGTAGAGGAATAGGGAGTTTAGCTAGTATTGTATTCACTAAAACTTGAACTGATTTTTATTGAGGTTCCAGCAGCTCCTTATATACATTTTGTCAGATCAATTGCTGACTAATTGTATTTCCTAATGTAGGTTGTGGCTGATGACTCATTTGATTGCATTGTCATCACCCAATAGGATCCTACTTAATATATCTATTTCTGTCTGATAAGGATCTGCTGATTCATTTGCTGACTAATGCTACTGATTTCATAGATAATACTGATATACTGATAACTTAAACATATACTAATTGATTTGACTAAAACACTGATCTAACTTAAACATTCAAGCGGCAGATCATAAAATTCTCCCCTGTTGAAGTTGAGAGGGTTCTCTTGAATCTCTTTTCTTGTGATACCAATATATTAATGGTTCAGTATTATCAGCAAGTCTTGCAAGTTTGAGTCTGTCCCTATGCACTAAGTCTTCCCAGATATTGCCTTGTTTGTCCACCAGTTGGTAAGTTGCAAATGGACATTCTCTGATGATCTTGAATGGTCCTGTCCATTGTGGCTCAAACTTCTTCCAAGTGTTGTTTCTTAGCAATACAAAGTTCCCAACTGTCAATGCTTCTGGTGCTATAGTCTTATCAAATCTCTGCTTCATCTGTTCTGCACTTTGAGATACTTTGGTCTGTGCCTCTTGACGTCTCTGTTCCAGTTGCTGGTGTCTAATTGGCTGACTGAGTTCATCTTCTAAGGTGTCTGTAAGTTTTGGTTGTGTGAGATCTCCTGGAATTCTTGGTTCACATCCATAAACTAAGTAAAATGGTGATTGCTGGGTGGTGTTGTGTACTTTGACTCTGCATGCAAAGAGTGCTTGGTCTATATACGCATCCCATCTACTGACAACTCCATTTGCATACTTGGTCAGCATTTTTCCAAATAATCCATTAAATTGCTCAGTGACTCCATTAGTTCTGGGATGATATGCCAAGGTTTTCAAGTGTCTGATCTGCTGCATTTCCAGGTAAGCGTCTAATGTCTTTGCCATAAAGTTTGCACCTCTATCAGATAAAATCTCCACAGGGCATCCCAACTTCATCAGGATCTCATGGTAAATGAAACTTGCAACTTCTTGTTCACTGGCTATTGGTACAGCTTTAGCAACTGGCCATTTAGTGGCATGGTCAATTGCTACCAGGATCCAATGGTTGCATTTCCTGGTTGTTGGCAGTCTTCCAATAAAGTCAATTTGCCATCTCTCAAATGGTCTTACAGGCTCCAAAGGGAAGAGTTTGGCAGTTCTTTGTGGCTGGCCTTGATTGATTTGGCAGTTTGGGCATGTTTTCACTAGCTTCTCAACATCTTGTTTCATTCTGGGCCCCCATGCTCTGGCTTTCACAAGGCTATAGGTTCCTTCAATCCCAAGATGTCCATATCCATTGTGTAGCTTATGTATTAAATCCAGGCAAGCAACATAAGGACAATAGGCAACAGGGCTTCCATCAACAATTTGGTAGAGTGTCTCATCCTGTACAACAAATTTGCTGGCTTCATCACGGATTATCTTCTTGGTATCTTCATCCACTTCATTAGGAATGGCTTGGTCCTCCAAGTACTTTGGTAATAGGCTAGGCCAATCTGATTCATGCACCAAGTTGAGTTGTGCAACTTGATCTAATCTTGATAAGGCATCAGCCACCGTGTTGTTTTTTCCAGGGCAGTAGACAATCTCCAGGTCAAATTGCTGAATGTATTCACTCCATCTTGTCATTCTTCTAGAGAGAACCTTCTGAGTAAATATATACTTGAGGGAGGCATGATCAGTCTTCACAGTGCATTTGACTCCTTCAATATAGCATCTCCATGTCTTCAAACAGTGTATTATAGCAAGCATCTCCTTCTCATGGACTGGATAGTTTTGTTCTGCTGAGTTCAGTTTCTTGAATTCAAAGGCAACAGGGTAGTCCTTTCCCTCTTGTTCTTGGCTCAGCACTCCACCAATTGCATAATCTGAAGCATCTGTGCACAGAGTGAACTCTTTTCTGAAGTCTGGTATTCTTAAGCTTGGCAGCTTAGCAAGCTCATTCTTGAGCATCTAGAAGGCAGTCTCACAAGCTATGTCCCACTTGTAGGCATTGTCTTTCATGAGGATATCAGTTAAAGGGGCTGCAATACTTGCAAAAGACTTGACAAATCTCCAATAATAGGAAACCATTCCAAGGAATGATCTGAGTTCTGATATGCTATGGGGCTGCTTCAAATTTTTGATTACTTCCACCTTCTTGGGGTCTAAGGTTACTCCTGTGCTAGTCACTATGTGTCCCAGATATTCTACATGTTCCTTGAAGAATTCACACTTGGGTAGCTTGCCATAAAGCTTGTTCTCTCTTAGCTTCTCCAAGACCTTTTCAAAGTGCACCAAGTGATCCTCTTCTGTCTTGCGGTATATCAGTATATCATCTAGGTAGATTATGACATACTTGTTTAAGTACTCCTGGAAGACAGTCTGCATCAGGGTCATGAAAGTTGCAGGGGCATTGGTGAGGCCAAAACTCATGACTAAGTACTTGTAATGTCCATATCTGGTCCTGAATGCTGTCTTAGGGATGTCTTCTGGCTTCACCCTAATCTGGTTGTATCCTGACATGAGGTCAATCTTGCTGAAAATAGTGGCTCCATTAAGTTGGTCCAAAAGCTCATCAATTTGAGGTATGGGGTACTTATTCTTGACGGTAACTGAGTTCAGGGCTCTGTAGTCAATGCACATCCTAAGTGTTCCATCCTTCTTTTTCACAAAAAGCACTGGTGCTCCCCAGGGTGACTTGCTGGGTCTGATGTATCCTTGCTCCAATAGCTGATCAATTTGTCTCTTCATTTCCTCCAATTCCAATGGACTCATTCTGTAAGGTGTCTTGCACACTGGAGGGCTATCTCCTGTGTCAATGGCATGATCCACCTCTCTGACTGGTGGTAGGCTTACAAGCTCATCTGGAAACACGTCCAAATATTTATTCAAGAGAGTCTGGACCTGCTGGGGTGCTGGGGTAGCGGAATCCTCCTGTAATACAGCCATGAGGAACATCTGGGTACCTTCTCTAAGTGCTCTACAGAACTGGGTCTTGCTAAGTTCACTTGTCTCACAAATACTGGAATTGACCAAGTTAAAATCCAGCCTGGCAGGTAATAGCTCATAGGTCTTGTTGTCTTTTTGGATCTGAGTAGCATGGGTTCTCCAGTTGATTGATGGATTATGATAAAATAGCCAGGTTTTTCCAAGTACAAGGTCAAACTTGCAGTTCCCAAATATATAAGCCTGTAGGTCTTCTTCATAGTCATTGATCTTCATTCTTACTGGCTGGGTAATACGGTTGATTATGTGAGAGTTCCCATTAGCTGTGGAGACTGAAGTTGATTTGGCAGGTTCCAAGTTGATTCCAGCTTTCAAGGCAAATAGCTCCGACATGTACTCATGCGATGCTCCTGAGTCAATCATGATCTTGGCAGGTACTCCATTGATTACTCCATTCAAGTACAATAACTTCCCTGAGTTTGAGGTCATTTGGGACAAGTACTCTTCTGTCATATGGAAGGTGAGTTCCAAGTCTTCTTCAAGTTCATCTTCCACATTACTGTGTTCATGGGACTCAATATGGTTGAAGGTTCTTGTTGGCTGATGTCCATTTCTTCTCTGAGGGCAGTACTTTGCAATGTGTCCTTGCTGG
This sequence comes from Basidiobolus meristosporus CBS 931.73, assembly GCA_002104905.1. Taxonomy (NCBI): domain Eukaryota; kingdom Fungi; phylum Basidiobolomycota; class Basidiobolomycetes; order Basidiobolales; family Basidiobolaceae; genus Basidiobolus; species Basidiobolus meristosporus. The sequence goes on from MCFE01000090.1 coordinate 89,847, forward strand.
TGGCAATTGAAGCAAAGTCCTTTCTTCTTACATTCTTCTGAGGTAGGATTCTTCTGCATAGCATCTATTTCCATTGGTACTACTTCTGATTGTCTTCTTTCATAATGATTGTAGCCTTTCTGATTAGTCACTGTAGGCTTCCCAACTCCAAACATAGCTGAGTCATAGTCAATGGCAATCTTGATGGCTTCTTCAATAGTCTGAGGTCTTTGGTAATTGACTTCCTTGCAAGTTTGTTCTTTCATCCCATCAATAAAGTATTCAACTTGATCCAAGGGGTCCATTCTTTCAATTTGTCAAAGTAGACATCTGTACTCATAGATGTATTCTTGCACCATTCCTTTCTGTCTGAGTGTCTTTAACTTCCTTCTTAGTAGTGTCTGCTGGTGTGGAGGCTCAAAAGCATCCTGAATTTCCGATACAAACTCATCCTAGGTAGAGATTGTAGAGCATCCCATCATAGTGGCCGACCAAATCTTGTTGTGGTACCACTGTAAAGCTGCATCTGCCAGGTAAGAAGCTGCATAATGCAACTTGCTTTCTGGAGCAATTCCTTTAGCTTTAAAAGCTTCTTCAATCTGAAAGAGCCAAGTTCCCAGGTTTTCATTGACTCTGCCATGGTACTGGTTGACCTTCACACTAAAGTTGCTCTTAACAGGGCTTTGCTGGTTCTGAGCCATGGTAGTCATTCCTTATTGCTGTTGGCTGAGGATAGGGAGTAACTGTTGCTGTTGGGCCAGGATTTGCTGCATGGCATTCTTCCATTCTTGATTGTCCGACATCTTGAGGGTAGTTTCTTCTTTCTTCAGGAAGGGGGTTTCTGGTTATTGCTGCTACCAATGTTACAAGTCTTGGTATAAGAGTTGTAGAGGAATAGGGAGTTTAGCTAGTATTGTATTCACTAAAACTTGAACTGATTTTTATTGAGGTTCCAGCAGCTCCTTATATACATTTTGTCAGATCAATTGCTGACTAATTGTATTTCCTAATGTAGGTTGCGGCTGATGACTCATTTGATTGCATCATCATCGCCTAATAAGATCCTACTTAATATATCTATTTCTGTCTGATAAGGATCTGCTGATTCATTTGCTGACTAATGCTACTAATTTCATAGATAATACTGATATACTGATAACCTAAACATATACTAATTGATTTGACTAAAAAACTGATCTAACTTAAACATTCAAGCGGCAGATCATTACAGAAGACCTACAGGCCTATATATTTGGGAACTGCAAGTTTGACCTTGTACTTGGAAAACCCTGGCTATTTTGTTGAAATCCATGAACCAACTGGAGAACCCATGCTACTCAGATCCAGAAGGACAACAAGACCAATGAGCCATTACCTGCTAGACTGGATTTCAACTTGGTCAATTCCAGTGCATGTAAAACAAGTGAACTTAGCAAGATGTATTTCTGTGGAGCCCTTAGAAATGGCACCCAGATGTTCCTCATGGCAGCATTATGGGAGGATTCCTTAATTCTAGTACCCCACAAGGTCCACACTCTTTTGAGAGAATATTAAGACATATTTCCAAATGAACTTGTAATCCTACCACCAGTAAGAGATGTGGATCATACCATTTACACAGGAGATAGCCCTCCAGTGAGTAAGACACCCTACAGAATGAGTCCATTGAAATTGGAAGAGATGAAGAGACAAAAAGACCAGTTATTGGAACATGCATATATCAGACCCAGCAACTTGCCTTGGGAGCACCTGTACTTTTTGTAAAGAAGAAGGATAGAACACTTAGGATGTGCATTGACTACAGAGCCCTCAACTCAGTTACCATGAAGAATAAGTACCTACACCTTAAATTGATAAGCTTTTGGACCAGCTTAATGGAGCCACTATATTCAGCAAAATGACCTCATGTCAGGATACAACCCAACTTGGGTGAAGCCAAAAGACATCCCTAAGACAGCATTCAGGACCAGATATGGACATTACAAGTACCTAGTCATGAGTTTTGGCCTCACCAATGCCCCTGCAACATTTATGACCCTGATACAGACTGTCTTCCAGGAGTACTTAGACAAACTTGTGATCTTCTACCCAGATGATATATTGATGTACAGCAAGACATCAGAGGATCACTTGGTGCACATTGAAAAGGTCTTGAAGAAGCTAAGAGAGAACAAACTATATGGCAAGCTAGCCAAGTGTGGATTCTTCAAGGAACATGTTCAATAACTATGACACATAGTGACTAGCACAGAAGTGACCTTAGACCCTGCGAAGTTTGAAGTTATCAAGAATCTGAAGCAGCCCCATTGCATATCAGAGCTCAGTTCATTCCTTGGAATGGTTTCCTATTATTGGAGATTTGTCAAGTCTTTTGCGAGTATTGCAGCCCATTTGACTGATATCCTCAAGAAAGACAATACCTACAAGTGAGACATAGCTTGTGAGATAGCCTTCCAGATGCTCAAGAATGGGCTTGCTAAGCTGACAAGTTTAAAAATACCTGACTTCAGAAAAGAGTTTACTCTGTACACAGATGCTTCAGATTATGTATTTGGTGGAGTGTTGAGCCAAGAACATGGGGAAAGGACTACCCAGTTGCCTTTGAACTAAAGAAACTGAACCCAGCACAACAAAACAATCCTGTACATGAAAAGGAGATACTTGCTATTAAACACTGATTGAAGACATGGAGATGTTACATTGAAGGAGTCAAGTGCACTGTGATGACTGATCACCCCTCATTCAAGTATAAATTTACTCAGAAGGTGCTCTCCAGATGATAGACAAGATGGAGCAAATACATTCAGCAATTTTACTGGGAGAATGTATACTGCCCTGAGAAATACAATAGAGTTGCTAATACCTTATCAAGATTAGAACAAGTTGCACATCTCAATTTGGTACAAGAATCAGATAGGCCCAGCGTATTACCAAAGTACTTGGAGCACCAAGACATTCCTAATGAGGTGGATGGGGAGTTCAAGAAGATAATCTGGGATGAAGCCAGCAAATTTGTGGTCCAGGATGAAACACTCTACCAAATTATTGATGGAAGCCCTAGTACCTATTGCCCTTATGTTACTTGCCTGGATTTAGTACATAAGCTACACAATGGATATAGACATCTTGGAATTGAAGGAACCTTTAGCCTTATGAATGCCAGAGCATGGTAGCCCAGAATGAAATAAGACATCAAGAAGCTAGTGAAGACATGCCTAAATTGCCAAATCAATCAAGGCCAACCACAGAGAATTGCCAAATTCTTTCCTTTGAAGCCTGTAAGACCATTGGAAAATGGGGAATTGAGCTTATTGAATGACTGCTAACCACCAGGAAATGCAGCCATTGGATCCTAATAGCTCAGGTTTCATATAACTTTGCTATATTTTCTGGTGGTCTTGAAATGGAAGTAGGTGAGTCCATAGCAGAGATGGTATTGTATATTCATGTATGTGTGGTGCAACAATCTTATTTGTAGTGCTTACTAAAGTGAGTATCATTAAATGTTACATTCATGTAAGTAGAAGGTCTCAAATGCAAGACTGTCTTAAATTTAGATGAGTATTAATAAAAAGTGATATAATAGTGCTACCTAGCTGAGTGTTGATCTCTTTGCCCCATGGTCAAGACTACTCTTTTTCTGCATTATAATAGAAGAGAAAATATGTTGTGACTATTGCAACAAACTTATCAGGCATGAAGCATACCGACAGCAAAGAAGGTATCTGTTGTGTTGTATTATGATTAGTTTGGGGCTTGTTCTATAATGTAGAGGCTAATCAACAGTATACAGCAATTTGTAGTATGCTAATACTGAAACAGTTTATTGGGAGTTTGATATACGGATAGAAGATATATCTTTCACCAATTTCCTCAATCTTAGGCTCAAAATATACTGTAGGCAGTGTTTATCACTTCTACAGCAGTGTTCTGACCTTGTGTCTACTAATGGGCTTATTTACTTTTATAGTAACTTTTCCTTATTTGGAAGTCACTTTCCTTTCTGAGAAAATATTTCCTAATATGGAAATTCTAAACTCCCCTTTAACCTAAAGGGGTGTGTTGTAGAAGTCTCTAAAGGGGTGTCTAAAGGGGTGTCTTTAGAGTAAAGGGACCTCTTGTAGTGATCTCTAAAGTGGACTTTACATTAAAGGGGTGCCTAAAGGGGTTTCTTAAAGGGGTCTCTAAAGGGGTCATTAGACTAAAGGGGTGTCTAAAGGGGTGTCTCTAGAGTAAAGGGGTTTCCTAGAGGGTACTTTTCCAACAGAAAAGTGGTAGTTTCTTGTAGAACTTAGATTGGATTCTTGTGAGCTTTGCAGTCTCTTTACTGATGTAGTACCAATCAAAGTCAGAATACTCTACAGTGCAAGTGATGCAGGGGAAGTCTTATATCCTTTAAACTTGTAATTGTAGTGTGGAGATTCTGGAAAGCAAGGCTCTCTTTATATTTCAGCTGGGGAAGTCATATATATGAAAATTTTGAAGGATCAAATTTTTGGGCAATTGCACAAGCAATACACGTGATACAAAGCTAAAATGTTGAAGTGGTGCAGATTGGACATAGGTGCAGCATCTGTGAAAATATCACGTGATTTGAAATCTTCTGGAACCTTGTCATTAGTTATAACCTGGCAATCAGTAAAGGTATTTATGGGAAGTTAATCCCTCATCAATCAATTGTACTGCTTCAAATGAGCTGTAATTTGAAACATGTGTTGGCTACTACATGTTCTGTATGACATAATATTCTTGGGTGGATTGCTTGTCAGGGTCTGGAGCATTTGTTCTTCAAAGTTGGAAATTCTTGATCTTTCACTTGTGTGTTACCATAGCAAAAAGCAAAATAAAGAAATGAGTGCAATATTGATTTAGAGATATTGTAGTAATGGAATACTTTCCATTACCACATATCACAAGGATTGCAGCCAGTGTTTTGCAATATAATGCTGACTTGAGTATTTATCAGGCACTACTGCACCAATAACATCTTACTCCAATCACAGCTGCCTTATATTCAAGCCCATGCTGACAGAGCTTGCAGTTGTCTTGACCTTGAAAGCTTTTGTAAATTGTCATCTCAAAGGGTGCTGATCCCATTATATACTCTTGTTAAGATGTTAACTGGGCTAGGGACTGTAGCATTGTACTTTTCCCTTTACAAGCTTGTGGGTGTATTCCTCTTCACATCAGAGTAAAGATAAAACACAGGTATTCCTAGCAAGCTATTGCCAGAGGCTATTGCACCTAGTGAGCACTCCACTCACAAGCACTTGAGAAGTGTCAGATGTATCTTTCTCTTGGACTTATACACCTCCATAACAACATTAGATGGTGAGAACTGCAGTTGCTTTCTCACACTTCTGTGTCTTGGGATTGGGTAGACTTTTTTCACTGTACCTTTGCATTTTCACTGCCAGGTCTTTCACTGCTACTTTTACAAATTGCTTTGTTCATTATACTACATTTTCTGCTCAACTAATGCTGCATTAGTGCTCCTCTTTCTGCCTACTAGTCAGCACTCCTCTGGCTGTTTGATGTTTATATGCTGCTTGTTAGGGCTTTTGGCCTTTATTTAATATTCACTTGAGAAGATACTGACTTGCAGCCATTGCAGCCTTGTACTTTGCCTTTGATAGTGACTAATACTCATGATATACTCTCTTAGCATACCAATGTAGGCTCAAGAGCTATTAACTTGCTTGAACCCAGGATAATGCTAATAAAAAAGATCAAACACATTCTGCTTGACCTTCAGATCCTGTTGGACTCATGGTCTGCTGGACTTAAGGTAGTGGAAGGCCAGACTTGGTACAGTCTCTTGAACATCAGCCCTGTCATGTTGATAAACTCAATGACTGCACAGACATTAGATGTCTTTGGATTCCTAGGTTCTGGTACATGCTTACAGTCTCTACCTCCCATGCTATGATAGGTTTTTTGTGAGCTTTATATCCGCAGACTGTATTGTTCTCCAAAGACTCTATGGTTTTCCTCTGATATTATATTGTGCAGTTACTCAATTGTTGGCAGTCCCTTTTATCAATATACCAACTTGTTGATTAGTGTGATCACTGCTACCTGCTGTTATCTGAGCTTCCAACCCCAGACCACAGGACACTCCCAGGAAACTTTGCTGACAGCCAACTGATCTTGGAGGCACTACTTGTGAGGAATACTCAGAGTAGGTGTCTTTTATTATATTTGATTCTTTCCCAAGTTTGTTCTTGTACAGGCAAAGATACTTATCTGTCTTTGTAACTATTGACCACAGCTGCACTCTTATCAAGTTGCTGTTGGTGGAGTTTACAGTTGTTGTGACTTTGGAAGCTTTAGTACATTGTAATCTCAAGGGACGCTGAACTCAGCACATACTTTTGTTAAGACGCCAACTAAGATGGAGCTTGTAGTTCAATTGTTTCCCTTGACAAGCTTGTGGCTTCATTCCCCATCATATTAGATTAGAGACAGAACCCAAGTATTCCAAGCAAGCTTTTGCCAGAGGCTATGGCACCCAGTGAACACCCCACACACAAAACACTTGAGAAGTGTAAGACGTATCTGTCCCTTGGACCTATACACCACCACTGCTTCAACCTGTAATGTTTGCATCACATGTGCAATTGGATACTGTTATTAAGGTAGGCAAAATCCAGTATTTGGATTTGTTTCTTGAATTTAAATGGAACTAAATGTGTATCACACTATAAACTACACTGATACTTACCATTTTGGTTACTATCACACCAATTGGATGGTATCTCAGTGGTTAATTGGTCCAAAGGTATATCAACACTGTCAGCCCCTAATTGGCTCTTTGACTAATACACAAGGTACCTAATTTGCCATCAAATATCCTATTTTGTCCATTAAGCAAGTGAATCCCTGGTCCTAGTGATTGGACATGGTGTCATAGCTAGCACACAACCAGTTGTATTAGTGCAAATCAGATCAAATGGCTGCACTGGTGCCACAGATCATGTATACATATGCAGGGTGTTTATTTATAGGGGTCCTGTCTTATGCGTTGGACAACCTTAATATTACTTATATCAAAAACTGAGTGATCACTGATTTGCAATGGCTTAATGCGGATTGCAAAAAAAATACATTGTTTAAATCATGACAAATAATAGCAATTCAATGCAATTGCATCATCTTCTCCTAGGTCTTTTTCTCACAGGGACTACTACTGAAGCATTTGGCAATGATTCACTTTGCACACCTAAACTACTTTCTTGTTGACTATCCTTTTGGCTACTTGTGTATTTACAGTCAGTATTTTGCCTCCTAGTTGATGAGTGCAATGCTGCAGCTTGGCTGTGCTGAATCACTCTGGATGATGCAACTGAGCTGGCCTGCAGTGCTATGCACTGACACATTCTTTTACTTGCCTAAGGCACTGGTGGTGGAGGCACTTCAGGTGGGTCATCATCAGTCAGTTCACCTGAAGAAACTTGCTGATGGTCAGGTATAATGGCATGTGCAGATGCAACTTGATGCGTTGGCATGGCCCTTGGCTGAGTTTGATGTGATGCCACTTGTTGACACAACTTGTCCCACTCCAATGAACTTGTGTCTTTATGAGCAGTTTGGTAAGTTCTGGTGGTTTTGCTCTGAAGCGCATGTGCTGACCTGACATGTATTGACTTGATGCAGGGCACTCTTGTGAAGGGTGTTGGAGTAGTTTGGACTGATGTGCACCAGCATGCTGAAGTTGCAAGAGATGGTAAGGAATTCAGCAAGGCATGCTGGCACAATCTAAATGCTGTTGCTTGCAGTCTGTATTCTTCCTCTTGAAGTTCACCTTCTGGTTCCTGAAGGTATTCACTTACCTTCTTTCTGATACTTTGGAACTGTTGCCTAAATGAGTCCTGTGTATACTGCTCTTGGAAGCCACTTAGCTCTGCAATATATCATGTAATACATTGGTCTTTGAGGCAAAACTCATTCAAAATATCTTTGCTTCCCAAAGTTGAGAAACAAACAGATGCGTCTGGCCTGTACTGAGTAAACTGCATGCAAAATTGTTCCTGCATGGCTTCCTCATCAAATCCTCTTACTCTCAGCTCATTCTTGATTTCAGTACTTGTCTTGTTATATATCTTCTTACATACATCTGCTGGAATCTTGATGTAGAAGTCATGCCACAGCTTTCTACTCAGGCTCTTGCATCTCTGTTGATAGGTCCTATGATGCAGATGTGTAGGGAGATAGAAAGACAAGTCAAGTTACAGGTATTACTATATCCCAGTCTCATTCAAAATATAACCTTGAAGTCTGTCATGAATTTAATAAGTTGGCACATGGAGGACAGCCCAAAGAGTTTGAAAATACTGAGGACAAATGTGTACCAGTAAACACTTATGCCTTTAGCATTCAGAAGCTAAGCTGCCCTAATGAGTGGGTAATCAGTTAGGAAGTGAACTGTTGGGCTGGACACAACAAGTAACCAAGCTTTATTAATACAACTTTACAATAGTATACCAGGCTTCTCCTGATTACAAGCCAATTTCTGCACCTGTCAATATGGAATTTATACAAACAAGTGCCAGAGTGCACCTATATGGGGGACTAGAATTCATCAATAAGAAGAAATATATTGGCCAAGTACCAAAATGTTCTTTGCAGATATTTAAGATCTAGTCATGTCAGAAGTGGTGGCAACCAAGCATTTGTTTATAGGAAGCATATGTTACCAACTATGCAAGGTATAAGATACCTTTGCAAGTATCACACTGATAGGCTGAAAAGTTGAGGTGATAGAGGTGTGTTAATTGCAGTAATTGTGCAAATATGTAGAGCTTAGTCAGCATGAGGCCATATTTTTTTTGCTTCAAGCTATATGTGGAATAGCTATTACAGTTGGGCAATGCAAATATCAAAGGGTGATTTTACAGTGGAATATATGGATGGTGCAAGGGGGGTAGAAGAAGAATATACCATTTGGAACATTGCTACAGTAGCATTACACAGAACTAGTTAGAGTCTATTGTACTGTCATGATAATGCTTACAGAGGTCCAAAAAAGGCCATCAAAACACTGTCAAGTTTCTTGCTATGTATAGCAATTGCTTGGACTGGCTTTAAGTCCCATCAAAAGCTCATTCAAATGCCATCAAATTTTTACCTTATTTTGCAGGAAAACCAGAAAACACATCACAATCCTGCCATATAATTATACAGAGGGTCATTAGTTCCAAGCTACCAGCATTGTAACATCCTCATCTTGCAATCCTGATAGCTGATCTGGATGGAATCCACTCATGAAATCAAATTAGTTATCATAAAACTAGGAAAATTTTTGGTCAAGGATCATACATCTTGCCATATCAATCATTGATCTGTTTACACTCTGACACCCCATTTTGCTTTGGTGAGTATGGTACAGTAGTCTCTAGCTTTATCCAATGAATATTGCTAATGTAGATTACTCTCTACCATTTTTAGCACACATTTCTTGATTGTTTCACCAGTTTTGCTCTCCACCAGAGCTTTGAGCTTACTGAACTCAGACAGAGCTTCTTCTTAACTTTCCTTGATGTAGGTCCACATGTTTCTTGCAGAATTAATAATGCATGTGATTGTTATTTGGTTGATGAGATGGAATCTGTGGACATATCAACTATAAATGAAGATGTGGTAGTTAACCTCCCAGATAGCATGACAGGCAAGTTTCTGGGCCTTGTATTAGACCCAGAGTTCAGAACCAAAGTTTTGACCATAAATTATTTATTTGGAATGCTCCAGGATGAAGAGTCAAGAAAAGCCTGTGCTAATAAGTAGGAAAAAGAAAATACCCTTACAAGCAGGTGTAACCAACAAAGAAGATACACAAGTCCCTTTGACAGCAGCAGCAACCTTTTTGGCAACTACTATAAAAGATAAGGACTCACTTCAGACTGTTGCTTCAAAAGGAGAGAATATGAGCAGAAATCCCCTGAATATGTAAATGATGTAACAGCCAAAGTCAGATTATATTTGCACTAAATATGACCACAAGTGAGGATTTTTAGACATGGTGTAGTGACTTTTGAGCATCTCAATACTTTATGCATCACAAAGAACATTTCAGTCAGTTTCACAAAATTCTAATGAAGATTTTTGTGGGTGACAATAACACACTTGATGCAGTTAGAGAAGGAATTATCCAGGTAAGCACCAGGAGTAGTGAAGGAAGCTATACACCTACCTACAAAGCAGTGCCCTAAGTAATGTAAATAGACAAGAACCTACTCTAGGTATACAAGGCTACAGGAGAAGAACTCAACTTCAGTTTTGACAATTCTGGATGTGGGATCATAGATCAAAATGGCACCTGTATTGCTTTGGGTATCAGAGGCCAGAGCTTATATAAGTTGACTTATTATCCCATATATCTGGAAGATATTATAAGTAACTTACAGTAGAAATACATATGCATTGGCACAGGAGATTTGGCCACTTCCACTTTGATTATTTGTGCAAAATTATCAAAGATTAACTAACTCCTGGAGTAAGACTGATACCACAGCAAATTTGCTGCACTATGAAGCCTGCATATACAGAAACCAGCCACACAGCTGCTCCAGAGCTCTGGGTCAATCACAACAAAGAAGAGTTAGATCCAATCACTTAGATATGTATGGACCAATGCAAATGTTTCCTTATGTTGGATGCATAACTTGATCACTTTGATTAATGTTTATACAAGATGCAGCTGGGTTTATTTATGTAAAGAAGACAAGAAGCTCTATCTAATTACAGGGAGTTTATAGCAATAGTGGAGAGAGAAACTGGTGAATAAATTTAGAAAATATGCTTGACAGTGGTGGAGAATATACCTAAAATCTCTTCATCCACTTTTGCAAAATTCTTTAAATAAAGCAAGAGACTACTGTCCCATACTTCCTACAGCACATGGCGCACTACAATGTGCAAACAATGCAATAGTTCATATGGCAAAATCTAGGATCAAAAATTATCCTGATTGTTGAGTAGAACCAGATGCTAGAGCTATGTATTTCTTAAGTTGAATTGTAGCAGAAGACATTGTGATTCTACCCCACTGAGGTGTGGATCAGATACAGACTAAGCACAGATCATTTAAGAATATCTGGGTGCACTGTTGTGTATCAACATTTAAAACTTGGCCAATTTTACTTGGTAAGAAAGTCTATTACCCTACCAGATTTTCTTGACCCAAACAAAACTAATCCCACTTATGGTTTATTTCATCTCTTCTCAGAATCTATGATTTGTGGAAAAACTTGTGATTACACCTAAATACTCACCTAACTTAGTCAATTAGATCATTACCTTCAAGTCCTAGGGAATACTGGCCAAGTTCCATGTTGGGATTTACTAAGAATATTTTCATCAAAATATCAGGTGCCCAGAACATGAAAATTCTCAAAGTTATCCAAACAGCCCCATACTTTGCACACAATCTCTTGGGCCCTTCTGTAGCCTATTCTACATGTTTGTAATGCCCAGATCATGTTGAAGTATAAATACTACTTTTACATTCAATAAATCAATTAAGTGAAAGCCACATAATCTGCTTGTCCTTCCAAACAACTTAAAATATCTCCAAGACTCATACTACAGGTTATAAGCCCCAAGATGTCACTCTCAGCAATGTTTACAACTGCTATTACTGGAACTTTTCCCTCTGCTACAAAGTTGGATGGATCTAACTAAGATGAAGATGAAGATGCCGCTACAAGAAAGAGGCATTTGTGATATTGTCATGGGAGAAGAATGCCCTCCTAGAAATGTGGGAGAGGAGGCCTTAGAGTACCAGAAGATAGAACAAAGTGCCTTTAACTGCATTTGCCTTAATGCAAACAACAAATTGCTAATTCAATGCTCAAGAGCAAAAACAGCAAAGAATGCCTGGAAGGCATTGGAAGGAACCTACCACTCATGTTTAGCTGCTAAGAAAATGTATCTTAAACAAAGAACATTTACTACAAAGATGCTGCCAGGAGACAAAATGAAAAATCTCAGTAACAAAATTACCCTGCTAGTGGATGAGATTGAATCTGTGGGCACACCAACTACTTATGAGGATGTGATAGTTACCATCATGAGTGGCCTGACAGACAAACTTCAGGGCCTTGTATCAGCCCCAGAGTCCAGAACTGAAGATTTGACCTTAAATACATATATATAAGGCTGCTGGATGAAGAATTAAGAAAATCAAGCACCTATAAGAAGGAACAAGAAAATTCTTTGTTAGCAGTGATAACCAACAATGGAGATACCCAATACTTTACAAAGGCAACAGTAACCTGTTTTGCAACTACTGCAAATGGAAAGCACACATATTAGACCGGTGTGGTAGGGTAAACATACCTCCCACAGACAAGTTTATTCATATAGCCATTATGATATACTTATCCATATTTTATCTTATCAGTATTATCCCATTCTTCTATTGCCCATGTTAACAGTATTATCCCCATATGATGTTTACCCTGATTAGTTATTAGCATTAGTTATCCCAGATGTTATTCAGCTTTGTGATCAGTATATGTATCTACAAAAGGCAAGTACCCGCGCCAGTACCCGTGACACATGACCTAGGTCCGTGTTACCATCCCTACCATTTCAATACCATATATGGTATTTCTATGTTGCACAGGTTTCAGACTACTGATTCCTGATTGGTTGAATGTGCTATGCCTTTTAGAACCTTCCAGGACATTCTTGGTATATTTTTAGCTCATAGTGATGTCATCAAGAATTCCACTGATTCCTAGAATCTTCTAGAACCTTATCATTAGTAATCACTTGGCATTCAGGAAAAGTACTCAAGGGAAAGCAATCCCTCATCTATAAATCATTCCTTCTATCAGTAACACTTCTCCCTTATTGATTAGCAGTTGATCACTGCACCTGCCTTCAACAGTACATCTCAGACCTGCCATCAAGGAGCTTTTCAGGGTAGTGCACAAGACACACAGAGGCCTTTGGAGACACTTGGAGCACCTAGTAAGCTAGAGAAGCAGGAGCTTTTACCATAGTGACATATTGACAAAGACACCTGCAGTTTAGACACAGGGATTATTGCACCCATCAGACACCTCACACACTTTGAGTTGTGTAGCTTCTCCCAGGAGTACCTCTACACCACCACACCAGTGCTTCAAGAAGAGTGATAGTCAGCAGAAAAGACTGAATATAATATACTGCAACAACTGAAGATGGACTAATCATATCTGCACAAAATATGACCATAAGCAAGGATTTGCTGATGTGGTATACTGATTCTGGAGCATCTCAACACTTTATGCACCAAACAGAACTTTTTACCCAATACAAGAGATTCCAATTAAGAAGGTATTCATGGGTGAAAGTAGAAAATTTGATGCAGTGGGAGAAGGAACTATCCAAGTAATCCTTAGAAGCAGTGAACATACAAATACACAGACTTTCAAAGATGTACTCTATGTACCAGAAATAGCCAAGAACCTAATATCTGTAAGCAAAGCCATAGCAGAAGGACTCTGTTTCAGCTTTAACATTTCTGGATGAAGGATCACAGATCAAAATGGTGCCCAAATTGCTTTGGGCATCAGAGATCAGAATCTGCACAAGTTGACTTATATCAATCATATCTGGAAGCCAATATATGTAACCTAAATGAAGAAACACCAATTCTTTGGCACAGGAGATCTGGGCACATCAATTTTGATTATTTGCACAAAATGATCATAGATCAGCTAATTTTGGGAGTAAAAATTGATCCCCCAGCTGATATGGAGCACTGTGATGCCTGCATATATGGGAAACAAGCCATACAACTGTTTAAGAGCACTGGGTTAGTCTGAACTAAGAAAAAATTAGATCTAACTCACTCAGATCAATGTGGACCTATGCAAAATTTATCCTTAGGTGGGATGAAGTATATAGTCACTTTTATGGATGATTATACTAGATACACATGGGTCTACTTCATGGAGAGAAAGGAAGAAGCTCTTCCTAAGTTCAGGGAGCTTAAAATCATGGTGGTGAGAGAAACTGGTGAAAAAATCAAGAAAATACACCCTGACACTGGTGGCAAATATACCTCTAACTCTTCATCCACTGCTGCAAAATTCATGGGATAAAGCAAGAAACAACTCTGCCATACTCCCCACAGCTAAATGGAGTAGCAGAACATGCAAACAGATTAATAAATGATATGGCAAGTTCTATGATCCATAGTCAGAAATTATCCTATGCTTTTTGGGCAAAATCAGTTGCCAGACCTGTATACCATAAAAACAGGAGTGATAACAGAATTCTTTGTGATTCTACACTATTTAAAGCATGGGATGGATACAGACCAAGTGCACAACATCTAAGAATACATGGGTGTACAGTATATCCCAGGAAACTGCCTAGAAATCAGTCAGTATTTGAGCCCAAAAGTGTAAAATGCATATTGTTGGGCTACTGCAATGAGAATAAAGCATACAGACTACAAAATACCAAAGCAAAGAAGCTAATCAAGCTCAGAGATGTTTTGGTTGAAAAAAATTCAAACTTTTGCAAAAAATGACATCAGATGATGACAAAAATTGGATCTCAAGTCCACCAATTGTTAGATTTGAATCAGAGCCTAACAGTAAGAGTTTTTTCACTCAGAGAACTCAATATCCATGGTTCAGCCTGAATCAGTGTCCAGGAATATCTCAGAAGGGATCATTACAGTATCAAATGCCTGGAGATCCAATTGGACAAGTAAGGGCCCAATTTATTATATCAATGAGGGTACAAACTTAGCCTATGCTTATTCAGTCCATATTGGTGAATTCCAGACTGTAAAAGAGGCCCTAAATAGCCCTCAGACAACGCTCTGGAGATCTGCAATGACTGAGGAACATCAGGCTCTGATGGAAATCCAACTTGGGGCTTAGTCATATTACCAATCAACTGAAAATCAATTGGATGCAGATGGGTCTTTAAGTCCAAGTATAAGGCTGATGGTAAAATTGAAAAATGCAAAGCAAGACTTGTGGCCAAAGAATGCTCTCAAATAAAAGGACTTGACTATACTGAGACCTTTGCACTGGTAGCCAAGTTTAATTCCATCACATTGATATTGGCTATTGCAGCCAAATATAAGTTTTTTATTCATCATATGGATGTAAAAACCACATTTTTGAATGAAGAACTTGATAAGAATGTGTATATGGACCAGCTGAATGGGTTTGCTGACCAAGATAACCCCCATTTGGTCTGGAAGTGTGAAAACCTCTATATGATCTGAGACTATCACCAAGTGCCTGGAACTGCAAGATAGATTCTTATCTGGAATCTTTGAGTTTCAAAATGAGTAATGCTGACTCTAGTATATACTATAAGCCAGAGAGAGCAAATCCAGTTCTATTAGCTCCATATGTTGACAATGTTATTATAGCCACCAATAACCTAGCAATATTGGAAGAGACTAAATCCAGCCTATCTAAGGTGTTCAAGATGGCCAATCTAGGAGAACTCAGTTACTACTTATGGATTAAGTTCTCCATAGACAGAAGTACCCAGACTATTACCCTAAGCCAATCCAAGTATATTCAAGATATACTAAAGAAGTACCAAATGGAAGACTGTTAACTAGCATCTACCTTAATGGAGACAAACCTTAACTTGGTCAAAACTCAACCAAATCAAGAGAGCTTGGTGCAATCTGAAAGCCCTGACTTTCCTTATCAATCTATGGTTGACAGTCTGATGTATATTATGCTTGGAACCCGTCCAGATATCTCATATTCAGTGGCAGTTGTCAGCCTACATAATTAGAACTATGGATCTGATCATATTGCAGCAGTTAAGGGGATTTTTAGATACCTAAAAGGAACTGCTGATATCTGCTTAAGATACACTTATAAGGACTCAGAACAGGATCTTGTGGGATACTCTGATGCTGCTTGGGGACAAAATTTGGTAGACAGAAGATCCACCACAGGATACACCTCTTGTAACTGTAAAGGAGCAATTTCATGGAATTCAAGTAAGCAACCAACCATAGCACATTCTACCACAGAGGCAGAGTATATGGCAGCCTTTGAAGCTACAAAAGATGCAATGTGCTTAAGAAAGCATTTACAGATTTAGGCCTATTGTTGTATCCAAGAGAAAACTGTAATAAAACTCTTGAATGAGTTAACCAAACCTAAGTGATAATTAAGTGAAGAATCCTAGAATTTTCAAGGGTAACAGAAATAGTAGCAGAGAAGTTCTGGTCTAATATTGGTTTTGTATATAATTGAGTTGGGCTATAAAGGCAACAGAGTTGGTTTGCTATACAGGCTAGGCTTGGGTGGAAACTAGAACAGAATTGTTGAATTCTTAATTTTGCTGAAGCACAATTTTAATTTCATTGATGCACACACTAAACCAAAATGTTCTGTAAACTTTATTTATACTTTCTGATTGAGTTGCATTAGTAAGTGCCAAGAGACTGGACTAATCAAAATCTGTTGGGGTGCTGATAGGTGCATAAGATAAATTAAAATTGCATCATTGATCAGCTGATGTCTTGGCAACTGCTATGCAGTTGGATAAATCTGAGATAACTAGTCACTTGGAAAGGCTTAGCAGATCAGTTGAGGATATAATGACCATAAGAAATTGATCATGTGTGACAGCTAAAAATACATTCTGAGAAGTGATAAAATATACCATAACAGGGATTAGTTATGTTTGGGTTAGGGAAGATCAGTTAGGGTACTAGATTTTCCAATGGAGTGAAATTGGCCAAGTTTTAAATGTTGATGCGCAACACCTATGTCAAAAAATGCCTATTACTTTATTTCAAGATAATCAAGGATGAATACAGTTAGGTAGAAATCTAACTTTTATGCTAGAACCAATCACATAGATATTAGACATCATCTCATATGTGAAACTATAGAGAAAAGCTTAGTTAGCTTAGGTTACTGTCCTTCAGTTAAATAATTGCAGACATATTTGCCAAACCATTAGCTAAAGATAAGTTTGAATATCTTAGGTCAAAATTAGGACTAGTCATTATGAACATTTAGCTGAGTGGATGTGTTGCACAGATTTATAATTCCACCTAAATATACACCTAACTTAGTCACTTAGATATTATCTTCAAATCCTAGGTAACACTGACCAAATTCCTTGTTGGGACTTACTTAGAATACTTTCACCAAAATATCAGATACCCAGAACATGAAAATTCTTAAGGTTATCCAGATAGCCCCAAACTTTGCACATATGTTTTTGGGACCTTCTTCAATCTATTCTACAAGTTTGTATTGCCTAGACCATGTAAAAGTATTAATATTAGTTTTACATTCCATTATGCAATTAAGTGAAAACCACATATTCTACTTGTCCTCCAAAATCACTTTCAACATCTCTAAGACTCTTACAACATGATTAGCTGTCACACTTAATCAATATTTATATGGTCATTATGTCTTTAACCTAATTGGCTATGCCTTCTCTAGGTGATTAGTCATCTGAGAACTATCCAACCACTTAGCAGTTGCCAAGACACCAGCTGTTTGATGATGGAATTTACATTATCTTATGCACCTATCAACCCCCAAACTAATTCCATTTGATCCAGTCTCTTGGCACTTACTAATTAAACTTGATCACAAAAGTGTAAATAAAGTTTACGGAACCTTTTGATTTAGTGTGTGTTTCAGCAAAATTGATATTGTGTCTGAGTAAAGATAAGAAATCAACAGTTCTGTTCTAGTTTCCACCCTAGCCTAGCATATCTAGCACTCCTAAGCACACCAAGCCTAACCTGCATAGCAAACCAACTCTGTTGCCTTTATAGCCAAACCCAGCTTTATACAATACTAATATTAGACCATAACCTCTCTGCTAATATTTCTGCCACTCTCTGACAATTTTAAGACTCTGCACTTAAATGTCCCTATAGCTTAGTAAAGCCATTCAAGAGTTTTATTACACTTTAACCTGGATACAACATGAACTGCACTTACCAAGCAGCTGCCTAGAAATCAGTCAAACTTTGAGCCAAAAGGTGTAAAGGTATACTTTTGGGCTTCTGCAATGAGAGTAATGCATAGAGACTCTACAATACCTCAGCAAAAAAGCTGATTCAATCTAGGGATGTGCCTTTTAATGAAAATTCAAACTTTCACAAAATATTTTATCATATAATAATAGAGATGTGAATTCTAGTCCACCAACAATCAGTATTGAATTAGCACAAGACAATAGAGACATTTCACTTCACAGTGCTTTACATTAATGATTAAGCCTGAATTAGTGCCCAGGAATATGCCAGAAGTGATCATTCAAGTATTACAAGGCAGAATATCCAAACATGCCAGAAATAGCCTAAATTACAATATCAATCAGGGTTCAAACTTGGCCTATGTTTATTCAGTCCATATTGATGAGCCCCCAACTGTAAAGAGGCCCCATGTGGCCCTTAGACAAAGCTTTGGAGATCTGCAATTATTCAGGAGTATCAGGCCATGATGGAAAATCAAATTTGGGACTTGGTCAAATTACCAACCAACCAAAAATCAATATGGATACTGATGGGTCTTTAAGACAAAATACAAAGCTGATGGTACAATTGAAAGATATAAAGCATAGCTTGTGGCCAAGTGATATTCTGTTGTGTTGTATTATGATTGATTTGGGGCTTGTTCTACAATGTAGAGGCTAATCAACAATATACAACAACTTCCAGTATGCTAATACTGAAATAGGTTATTGGGAGTTTGATATACCAATAGAAGATATAACTTTCACTCATTTCCTCAATCTTGGGCTCAAAATATACTGTAGGCAGTGTTTATCACTTCTACAGCAGTGTTCTGACCTTCTGTCAACTAATGGGCTTATTTACTTTTATAGTAACTTTTCCTTATTTGGAAGTCACTTTCCTTTATAAGAAAATATTTCCTAATGTGGAAATTCTGAACTCCCCTTTAACCTAAAGGGGTGTATTGTAGAAGTCTCTAAAGGGGTCTTTAGACCTAAAGGGGTGTCTAAAGGGGTGTCTTTAGAGTAAAGGGGCTTCTTGTAGTGGTCTCTAAAGTGAACTTTACACTAAAGGGGTGCCTAAAGAACTTCTTTAGAGTAAAGGGGTTTCTTAAAGGGGTCTCTAAAGGGGTCTTTAGACAAAAGGGGTGTCTAAAGGGGTGTCTTTAGAGTAAAGGGGTTTCTTAGAGGGGACTTTTCCAACAGAAAAGTGGTAGTTTCTTGTAGAACTTAGATTGGATTCTTGTGAGCTTTGCAGTCTCTTTACTGATGTAGTACTGATCAAATTCAGAATACTCAACAGTGCAAGTGATGCAGGGGAAGTCTTATAACCTTTAAACTTGTAATTGTAGTGTGGAGATTCTGGAAAGAGAGGCTCTCTTTATATTTCAGCTGGGGAAGTCATATATATGAAAATTTTGAAGGATCAAAGTTTTTGGGCAATTGCGCAAGCAATACACGTGATACAAAGCTAAAATTTTGCAGTGGCGCAGATTGGACATAGGCGCAGCACCTGTAAAAATATCACGTGATTTGATTGGCTGGTTTGAAAGTTACATACAATCAAAGTCACCATAGTAATCCTAGCAATAAGGCATAGTATATATAATAGTTGGACTTTTTTGGTCATAACTCCTTAAGTACTGCTTCAAATGAGCTGTAATTTGAAACATGTGTTGACTACTACGTGTTCTGTATGACATAATATTCTTGGGTGGATTGCTTGTCAGGGTCTGGAGCATTTGTTCTTCAAAGTTGGAAATTCTTGATCTTTCACTTGTGTGTTACAATAGCAAAAAGCAAAATAAAGAAATGAGTGCAATATTGGTTTAGAGATATTGTAGTAATGGAATACTTTCCATTACCACAATTCTCAAACAAAAGGACTAGACTACACTGAAACCTTTACAGGTAGCTATGTTTAATTCAATCAGACTGATAATGGCTGGCCCCATGAACAATAATTGTGATGATCCTGACAAAAGGCCACCAGAAAATAAAAATACTATGACTAAGAGGTATTGATCCCATCAGAGCACCATGCAGAGGTCATTGAAAAATAATTGCACACCTGATTTCACAAAAAATGTAGTCAAAATGTCTCATTGCAACAATGAATAAGTGGCTTCTGATTGGTCCTCTGCCAATTCTCTTACTTTTCAGTCCCAGACACTCAATCATCTCCTACATCTGTGTACATTGATTGGCTATTACCTCTTTTCCACACTCCTTACTTCTTGACTCAACTAATTTACTTACTTTTCATGCATACAAATTGAATTATTTCAATTGACACTACAGTTGTACCTATATTACCAATTGTATTGACCTATACAAGTCCCTGCACCCAGCACTAACATTAAGCCCAATCCCACACTCAACAAGTAACTCCATTTAAATCCACCATTCAATGAGAATTTCTGCTGTAACACCATTTTTCCATGGCTTTATGGCGCTGTTTATTCACTTGTTCTCATATGCCCTGTTTTTCCGCTGCATTACTTATAGTGCAGCTAAATATATGTTTTTTATTCATCAAATATATTCAAAACTACATTTTTAGTGGAGCACCTGATGAGCATGTGTACCTGAACCAGCCTGATGGGCATATTAACCATGATACCCCCCCCCACTTTTTCTGCAAGCTTTAAAAATCTCTAAATGGTCTAAAAACAATCACAGAGAGCTGCAAATTGCAAGATAGACTCTTATTTGTAATATTTGGGTTTCCAAAGTAGTAATACTGACTAAAGAATATACTACAAGCCAGATAATGCAAGTCTAGTTCTATTAACTCAATATGTGGATGATCTTAATATAGCCACTAATGACCAATATACCTGGAAGTGACTAGATCTGATCTGTCTAAGGAGCTCAAGATGTCTAATCTAGGAGAACTCAGTGACTACTTAGGAATAAAGCTTACCAAGAACAGAAGTACACAGACTATCACTCTAAACAAGTCCAAGTATGTTCAAGATATACTTATGTAGTGCTAAATGGAAGACAGTTAACTGGAAGCTACCCCAATGAAGACAAATCTTGACTTGGTCAAAGCTGCTAGTAGGTTCTTAAGGTACATCTGTGAGAATTCAGAGCTGGATCTTGTAGGATACTCTGATTCTGACTGTGGACAAAGTTTAGAAAACATAAGATCTACCACAGAATACACCATTTGTTACTGTAATTGAGCAATTTCATGAAATCATGAAATCAACCAACTGTAGCATGTTTCACCACAGAGGCAGGGTATGTGGCAGCCTGTGAAGCTACAGAAGAAGCAATATGCTTAAGAAAGCTTTTTAAAGACTTAAACTTATGTCAAAAAGTGCTTATTATTTTATTTCAAGATAATCAAGGATGTGTACTATTAGGTAGAATTCAAGCTTTTCATGATAGAACTAAGCACATGACTCTCTGACATCATTTCATATGTGAAGCTATGGAGAGCAACTAAGTTACTTAGCTTACTGCCCAACAGATGCAATGATTGCAGACATATTTACCAATCCATTAGCTAGAGACAAATATCAATATCTTAGGTCACAATTAGGACTAGTCAGTATGAACATTTAGTTGGGTGGGAGTGTTGTGAAGATTTGTAGTCCCACCTAAACACTTGCCTAACTTAGTCACTTAGATCATTGCCTACAAATCCTAGTGAATACTGACCAAATTTCTTTTTGGGATTTGATAGGGATATTTTCACCAAATCACCAGGTACCCAAAACATAAAAATTCTCAAGGTTGTTCAAACTGCCCCAAACCTTTCACACATGCTTTTAAGACCTTCCTAGACATGTTCTACATGCCTGTGATGCCAGGACTATGTAAAAATATAACTACTACCTACATATTTAATATATCTTTAAGTGAAAACCAGATAACAAGCTTGTTCCACCAATCACTTCTAATATGTCCAAAATCCTTACAACATTTACCAGTACGTTGTTGTAAAAATCTGTAATTCCACCTAAGTATTCACCTAACTTAGTCACTTAGATCATTACCCTCAAATCCTAGCAAATACTGACCAAATTCCTTACTGGGATTTACTTAGAATATTCTCACCAAAATACCAGGTACCCAGAACATGAAAATTCTCAAAGTTGCCCAAACAGCCCCAAACTTGGCACATATGTTCTTGAAACCTTCCTTAATCTATCCTATCTGCTTGCTATGCCAAGACCATGTAAATGTATAAATACTACTTGTACATTCAATAAATCATTAAGTGAAAACCACATAATCTGCTTGTCCTCTCAATCACTTCCAATATCTTGAAGACTCTTACCACATGTTATGAGCCCCAAGCTGTCACTCTCTGGAATTTCTACAGCTGCTATTACTGGATTTTTTCCTTCTACTGAAAAGTTGGATGGATCTAACTACCATGTGTGGAAGGTGTAGTTGAAGATGCTGCTACAAGAAAGAGGCCCTTGGGATATTTTCATGGGAGAAGAATGCCCTCCTAGAAATGTGGGAGAGGAAGCCTCAAAGTACCAGAAGAAAGAACAAAGTGCCTTTAACTGCATTTGCCGTAATGTTAAGACAAATTGCTAATTCAATGCTCAATAATTCAATGCTCAAGAGCAAAAACAGCAAAGAATGCCTGGAAGGCATTAGAAGATGCCTACTAATCATGTGCAGCTGCTAGGAAAATGTATCTGAGACAAAATTCTTTACTACAAAGATGCTGCTAGGAGAAGATATGATAAATCTAATATACAGAATTACCTGGCAGGTAGATGAAATGGAATCTCTGAGTGTACCAACTACCTATTAGGATGTGAAAGTTATCATCCTGAATAGCCTGACAGACAAGCTTCAGGGCCTTGTATCAGCCCTAGAGTCCAGAACTGAAGATTTGACCTTAAATTATGCATATGGAAGGCTTCTGGATGAAGAATTAAAAAATCAAGCGCCAATAAGAAGGAAGAAGAAAATGCTTCAATAAGCAATGATAACCAACAAAGGAGGTACCCAGGACCCTACAAAGGCAACAGCAACCTGTTTTGTAACTACTGCAAAAGCAAAGGACACACATCAGACTAGTGTCTCAAAAAGAGAGATAACCAGCAAAAGAAGCCTGAATATGGAAATGCTGCAACAACTGACAATAGACCATTCATATCTGTACTAAATATGACCACAAACAAGGATTCTCAGATTTGGTATATTGACTGTGGAGCATCTCAACACTTTACACACCAAAAAGAACTTTTTACCCAATATCAAGAAATTCCAATTAGGAAGGCTTTCATGGGTGACAATAGAACACTGATGCAGTGGGAGAAGGAACTATCCAAGTAAGCCTAAGAAGCAGTAAAGGAAGCCATACACAGACCTTTAAAGAAGTACTTTATGTACCAGAAATAGCCAAAAACCCACTATCTGTAAGCAAGGTCACAACAGAAGGACTCAGCTTCAGCATTGACAATTGTGGATGCAAGATCACTGATCAAAATGGTGCCCATATTGCTTTGGGTATCAGAGATCAGAATCTATACAAGTTGAATTATATGCCATTATGTTTGGAGGCCAATATAAATAACTTAAATGAAGAAACACCAATGCTTGGGCACAGGAGATTTGGGCACATCAATTTTGATTATATGCGCAAAATGATCAAAGATCAGCTAATTTCTGGAGTAAAAGTTCATCCCCCAGCTAATTTGGAGCACTGTGAAGCCTGCATATATGGGAAACAAGCCAGACAACTGTTCAAGAGCTCTGGGTTAATCAATGCTAAGAGAAAATTTGATATAATTCTCTCAGACCTGTGTGGACCTATGCAAAATTTATCCCTAGGTGGGATGAAGTATTAAGTCACTTTTATTGATAATTATACAAGATACATATGAGTCTACTTCATGGTGAGAAAGGAAGAAGCTCTGTCTAAGTTCAGGGAGCTTAAAGCCATGGTGGAGAGAGAAACTGGTGAAAAAATCAAATTGCTAATTCAATGCTCAAGAGCAAAAACAGCAAAGAATGCCTGGAAGGCATTAGAAGATGCCTGCTAATCATGTGCAGCTGCTAAGAAAATGTATCTGAGACAAAATTCTTACTACAAAGATGCTGCCAGGAGAAGAAATGAAAAATCTAATTAACAGAATTACCCTGCTGGTAGATGAGATGGAATCTGTGGGTGTACCAACTACTGATGAGGATGTGATAGTTACCATCCTGAATAGCCTGACAGACAAGCTTCAGGGCCTTGTATCAGCCCTAGAGTCCAGAACTGAAGATTTGACCTTAAATTACACATATGGAAGGCTTCTGGATGAAGAATTAAAAAATCAAGCGCCAATAAGAAGGAAGAAGAAAATGCTTCAATAAGCAATGATAACCAACAAAGGATGTACCCAAGACCCTACAAAGGCAACAGCAACCTGTTTTGTAACTACTGCAAAAGCAAAGGACACACATCAGACCGTTGTCTCAAAAAGAAAGATAATCAGAAAAAGAAGCCTGAATATGGAAATGCTGCAACAACTGAAGATAGACTATTCATATCTGCACTAAATATGACCACAAACAAGGATTCTCAGATGTGGTATATTGACTCTGGAGCATCTCAGCACTTTACACACCAAAAAGAACTTTTTACCCAATATCAAGAAATTCCAATTAAGAAGGCTTTCATGGGTGACAATAGAACACTTGATGCAGTGGGAGAAGGAACTATCCAAGTAAACCTTAGAAGCAGTGAAGGAAGCCATACACTGACCTTTAAAGAAGTACTCTATGTACCAGAAATAGCAAAGAACCTACTCTCTGTAAGCAAGGCCACAGCAGAAGGACTCAGTTTCAGCTTTGACAATTCTGGATGCAGGATCACTGATCAAAATGGTGCTCATATTGCTTTGGGCATCAGAGATCAGAATCTATACAAGTTGACTTATATTCCATCATATCTGGAAGCCAATATAAGTAACTTAAATGAAGAAACACCAATGCTTTGGCACAGGAGATTTGGGCACATCAATTTTGATTATTTGCGCTGTGGTAGGGTTAACATACCTCCCACAGACAAGTTTATTCATACAGTCATTGTGATATACTTAACCATATTTTATTTTATCAGTATTATCCCATTCTTCTTTTGCCCATATTATCAGTATTATCCCCATATGATGTTTACCCTGATTAGTTATTAGCATTAGTTATCCCAGATGTTATTCAGCTTTGTGATCAGTATATGTATCTACATAAGGCAAGTACCCGCGTCAGTACCCATGGCACATGACCTAGGTCTGTGTTACCATCCCTACCATTCCAATACCATATACGGTATTTCTATGTTGCACAGGTTTCAGACTACTGATTCCTGATTGGTTGAATGTGCTGTGCCTATTAGAATCTTCCAGGACATTCTTGGCATATTTTTAGCTCATAGTGATGTCATCAAGAATTCCACTGATACCTAGAATCTTCTAGAACCTTGTCATTAGTAATCACTTGGCAATCAGGAAAAGTAATTAAGGGAAAGCAATCCCTCATCAATAAATCATCCCTTCTATCAGTAACACTTCTCCCTTATTGATTAGCAGTTTATCACTGCACCTGCCTTCAACAGTACATCTCAGACCTGCCATCAAGGAGCTTTTCAGGGTAGTGCACAAGACACACAGAGGCCTTTGGAGACACTTGGAGCACCTAGGAAGCTAGAGAAGCAGGAGCTTTTACCATAGTGACATATTGACAAAGACACCAGCAGTTTAGACACAGAGGTTATTGCACCCATCAGACACCTCACACACCTTGAGTTGTGTAGCTTCTCCCAGGAGTACCTCTACACCACCACAGCGCAAAATGATCAAAGATCAGCTAATTTCTGGAGTGAGAATTGATCCCCCAGCTAATTTGGAGCACTGTGAAGCCTGAATATACGGGAAACAAGCCAGACAACTGTTCAAGAGCTCTGGGTTAATCAAAACTAAGAAAAAATTAGATCTAATTCACTCAGATCTTTGTGGACCTATGCAATATTTATCCTTAGGCGGGATGAAGTATTTAATCACTTTTATTGTTGATTATACAAGATACACATGGGTCTACTCTATGGAGAGAAAGGAAGAAGCTCTGTCTAAGCTCAGGGAGTTTAATGCCATGGTGGAGAGAGAAACTGGTGAAAAAATCAAGAAAATACACTCTGACAATGGTGGAGAATATACCTCAAAACTCTTCATCCACTTCTGCAAAATTCATGGGATAAAGCAAGAGACTACTGTACCATACTCCCCACAGCAAAATGGAGTAGCAGAACAAGCTAACAGATCAATAATTGATATGGCAAGATCTATGATCCATGATCAAAAATTATCCTATGATTTTTGGGCGGAATCAGTTGCCACTGCTGTATACCTTAAAAATAGGAGTTATAACAGAATACTTTGTGATTCTACTCCATTTGAAGCATGGTATGGATACAGACCAAGTGCAGAACATCTAAGAATATTTGGGTGTACAGCATATGCCAAAAAACTGGCCGGAAATCAGTCAAAATTTGAGCCAAAAAGTGTAAAATGCATATTTTTGGGCTATTGCAATGAGAGTAAGGCATACAGACTCTACAAAACCAAAGCAAAGAAGCTGATTAAGTCCAGGGATGTGTTGCTTGATGAAAATTTAAAATTTGACAAAAAATGACATCAGATGATGACAAAAATTTGATCTCAAGTCCACCAATTGTCAGGATTGAATCAGAGCAAAACAATGAAAATTTTTTCACTCCAGAGGACTCTACAACCATGGTTCAGCCAGAATTGGTGCCCAGGAATATCCCAGAAGTGACTGTTCCAGTATCAAATGCCCGGAGATCCAATTGGACAAGAAATAGCCTAAATTACTATATCAACAATGGTACAAACTTAGCCTATGCCTATTCAGTCCATATTGATGAACCCCAGACTGTAAAAGAGGCCCTAAATAGCCCTCAGACAAAGTTTTGGAGATCTGCAATGACTGAGCAATATCAGGCCATGATGGAAAATCAAACTTGGGACTTAATCAAATTACCAATCAACTGAAAATCAATTGGATGCAGATGGGTCTTCAAGACAAAATACAAGGCTGATGGTACAACTGAAAGATACAAAGCAAGACTTGTGGCCAAAGGATACTCTCAAGCAAAAGGACTTGACTATACTGAGACCTTTGCACCGGTAGCCAGGTTTAATTCCATCAGACTAATATTGGCTATTGCAGCCAAATATAAGTTTTTTATTCATCAAATGGATGTAAAAACTGCATTTTTGAATGGAGAACTTGATGAGGACGTGTATATGAACCAGCCTGATGGGTTTGTTGACCAAGATAACCCAAATTTGGTCTGCAAGCTTAAAAAGTCACTATATGGTCTCAAACAATCACCAAGAGCCTGGAATTGCAAGATAGAATCTTATTTGGAATCTTTGAGTTTCAAAAGGAGTAATGCTGACTATAGTATATACTATAAGCCAGAGAGAGTAAATCTAGTTCTATTAGCTCTATATGTGGATGATATTATTATAGCCGCCTATAACCTAGAAACATTGGAAGAGACTAAATCCAACCTATCAAAGGAGCTCATGATGCCCAATCTAGGAGAACTCAGTTACTACTTAGGGATTAAGTTCTCCATAGACAGAAGTACCCAGACTATTACACTAAGCCAATTCAAGTACATTCAAGATATACTCAAGAAGTACCAAATAGAAGACTGTAAACTGGCAGCTACCCCAATGGAGACAAACCTTAACTTGGTCAAAACTCAACCAAATGAAGAGAGATTGATGCCATCTGAAAGCCCTGACTTTCCTTATCAATCTATGGCCGGCAGTCTGATGTATATCATGCTTTGAACACGTCCATATATCTCATATTCAGTGGGAGTTGTCAGCCAACTTAATCAGAACTATGGATCTGATTATTGCAGCAGTTAAGCGGATTTTTAGATACCTAAAAGGAGCTGCCAATATCTGCTTAAGATACACTTATAAGGATTCAGAGCAGGATCTTGTGGGATACTCTGATGCTGATTGGGGACAAAATTTAGAAGACATAAGATCCACCTCAGGATACACCTTTCTTTACTGTAAAGGAGCAATTTCATGGAATTCAAGAAAGCAACCAACTGTAGCACTTTCTACTACAGAGGCAGAGTATATGGCAGCCTGTGAAGCCACAAAAAAAGCAATGTGGTTAAGAAAACCCTTTACAGACTTAGGCCTATGTCAAAAAACACCTATTACTTTATTTCAAGATAATCAAGGATGTATACAATTAGGTAGAAATCCAACTTTTCATTCTAGAACCAAGCACATAGATATTAGACATCATTTCATACATGAAGCTATAGAGAATAACTTAGTAAGCTTAGTTTACTGTCCCACAGATGAAATGATTGCAGACATATTTACTAAACCATTAGCTAGAGACAACTTTGAATATCTTATGTCAAAATTAGGACTAGTCAGTATGAACATTTAGCTGAGTGGGAGTGTTTTAAAAATTCTTATTCCCACCTAAATATTTGCCTAACTTAGTCACTTAGATCATTACCCTCAAATCCTAGAGAATACTGACCAGATTCCTTGTTGGGATTTACTTGGAATATTTTCACCAAAATACCAGGTACCCAGAACATGAAAATATGAAAGTTGTCCAATCAGCCCCAAACTTTGACACATGTTCTTGGGACCTTCCTTAACCTACTCTACGTGTTTGTAATACCAAGACCAGGTAAAAGTATAAATACTACTTTTACATTCAATAAATCATTAAGTGAAAACCACAAAATCTACTTGTCCTCCCAATCACTTCCAATATCTCCAAGACTCTTACAACAGAATATACCTCAAAACTCTTCATCCACTTCTGCAAAATTCATGGGATAAAGTAAGAGACCACTGTACCATACTCTCCACAGCAAAATGGAGTAGCAGAATGTGCTAGCAGATCAATAACTGATATGGCAAGATCTATGATCCATGATCAAAAATTATCCTATGATATTTGGGTGAAATCAATTGCTATTGGTGTATATCTTAAAAATAGGAGTTATAGGAGAATACTTTGTGATTCTACTCCATTTGAAGCATGGTATGGGTACAGACCAAGTACAGAGCATCTAAGAATATTTGGGTGTACAGCATATGCCAAGAAACTGCCCAGATATCAATCAAAATTTTCACAAAAAATGACATCAGATGATGACAAAAATCTGATCTCAAGTCCACCCATTGTCAGGATTAAATCAGAGCAAGACAATGAAACTTTTTTTACTCCAGAGAACTCTACAACTGCTGTTCAGCCAGAATCAGTGCCCAGGAATATCCCAGAAGTGATCATTATAGTATCAAATGCCTGGAGAACAAATCACACAAGAAATAGCCCAAATTACTATATCAACAATGGTACAAACTTAGCCTATGCCTATTCAGTCCATATTGATGAGCCCCAGACTGTAAAAGAGGCCCTAAATAGCCCTCAAAGAAAGTTTTGGAGATCTGCAATGACTGAGCAATATCAGGCCCTGATGGAAAATCAAACTTGGGACTTAATCAAATTACCAATCAATTGGATGCAGATGGGTCTTCAAGACAAAATACAAGGCTGATGGTACAATTGAAAGATACAAAGCAAGACTTGTGGCCAAAGGATACTCTCAAACAAGAGGACTTGACTATACTGACACCTTTGCACTGGCAGCCAGGTTTAATTCCATCAGATTGATATTGGCTATTGCAGCCAAATATAAGTTTTTATTCATCAAATGGATGTAAAACTGAATTTTTGAATGGAGAACTTGATGAGGATGCGTACATGGACCAGCCTGATGGTTTGGTTGACCAAGATAACCTCCATTTAGTCTGCAAGCTTAAAAAGTCACAATATGGTCTCAAGCAATCACTGAGAGCCTGGAGTTGCAAGACAGATTCTTATTTGGAATCTTTGAGTTTCAAAAGGAGTAATGCTGACTCTAGTATATACTATAAGCCAGAGAGAGCAAATCCAGTTCTATTAGCTCTATATGTGGATGATCTTATTATAGCCACCAATAACCTAGAAACATTGGAAGAGACTAAATCCAACCTATCAAGGGAGTTCATGATGCCCAATCTAGGAGAACTCAGTTACTACTTAGGGATTAAGTTCTCCATAGACAGAAGTACCCAGACTATTACCCTAAGCCAATCCAAGTATATTCAAGATATACTCAAGAAGTACCAAATAGAAGACTGTAAACTGGCAGCTACCCCAATGGAGACAAACCTTAACTTGGTCAAAACTCAACCAAATGAAGAGAGATTGATGCCCCCTGAGAGCCCTGACTTTCCTTATCAGTATATGGTCAGCAATCTGATCTATATCAAGCTTGGGACATGTCCAGATATCTCATATTCAGTGGGAGTTGTCAGCCAACTTAATCAGAACTATGGATCTGATCATGGCAGCAGTTAAGCGGATTTTTAGATACCTAAAAGGAGCTGCCAATATCTGCTTAAGATACACTTATAAGGATTCAGAACAGGATCTTGTGGGATACTCTGATGCTGATTGGGGACAAAATTTAGAAGACATAAGATCCACCTCAGGATACACCTTTCTTTACTGTAAAGGAGTAATTTCACGGAATTCAAGAAAGCAACCAACCATAGCACTTTCTACCACAGAGGCAGAGTACATGGCAGCCTTTGAAGCTATAAAAGAAGCAATGTGCTCAAAAAAGCTTTTATAGATTTAGGCCTATGTCAAAAAATACTTATTACTTTATTTCAACACAATCAAGGATGTATACAACCAGGTAGAAATCCAATATTTCATGCTAGAACTAAGCACACATATATTAGACATCATCTCATATGTGAAGCTATAGAGAATAACTTAGTTAGCTTAGTCTACTGTCCTACAGATGAAATGATTGCAGACATATTTACCAAACCATTAGCTAGAGACAAGTTTGAATATCTTAGGTCACAATTAGGACCAGTCAGTATGAGCATTTAGCTGAGTGGGAGTGTTATAAAGACTTGTGATTCCACCTAAATACTCACCTAACTTAGTCACTTAGATCATTACCTTCAAATCCTCAAGAATACTGATCAAATTCCTTGTTGGGATTTACTTAGAATATTTACCCAGAACATGAAAATTCTCAAAGTTGCCCAAACAGCCCCAGACTTTGCACACATGTTTTTGGGACCTCCCTTAACCTAATCTGTGTGTTTGTAATGCCAAGACAATGTAAAAGTATAAATACTACTCTTACATTCAATAAATTATTAAGTGAAAACCACATAATCTACTTGTCCTCCCAATCACTTCCAATATCTCCAAGACTCTTACAACATATGTAACATATCCACAACAGAAAACCCTCAGATTAAATCCAAGAAAAGAGCTTTGGAGAGATACTATCATACTTGAGGGCCATGTACTTAGTGACCAGCTTAATAAAGAATCTAGTATTGCTACAAACTTTGCAATGCTTTTAACTGCCAAAGACATCACAGATTGTGCAACTTCTCACCAACTTTTATCAGTTGAGTCACAAGTCTTGCTTTTATCATAGAGCCAAGCACATTGCCACAAATTACCATTTTTTCAGAGTGGATATAGAGTATAAACAGGTTGGCCTTGCTTGTTGCCATATTCTTGAAGTGATGGCAGATTTGCCTATAAAACACTATCAAAGTCAATTTGGATATCCTGAACCACTAATAGGATCAGTTAATACAAATAGAGTCAAGTGGAAGTGCTCTAAGGATTGAGCTTGAGCTGAGAAACTGCCACTAACTGAGACACTTCAGACATTATTATTAATTTTAACCCATGTTCTTGTTTTAAGAGTTTTGGACATATTGGAAGTGATTGGGAGGACAAGTAGATTATGTGGTTTTCACTTAATGATTTATTGAATGTACAGGTAGTATTTATACTTTTACATGGTCTTGGCATAGCAAACACGTAGAATAGGTCAAGGAAGGTCCCAAGAACATGTGTGCAAAGTTTGGGGCTGTTTGGACAACTTTGAGAATTTTCATGTTCTGGGTAAATATTCTAAGTAAATCATGACAAAGAATTTGGTCAGTATTCTCTAGGATATGAAGGTAATGATCTAAGAGACTAAGTCAGGTGCATATTTAGGTGGAATTCCGAATTTTTACAACAGTTCTTTGGTGGAATTCTTAAAGCCATCTAAAAGACCCTATACTTTGCACATATGCTCTTTGACACCCTGCAAGCACATCCTACATGCTCACTGTACCAAGACCTTGGATATTCATGAATATTACTGTTGTATGAGTTTTTGGAGATATTGGAAGTGATTTAGAGAACAAGGAGTTTATATGCTTTTCACTTAATAAATCATTAAGTGAATAAGTAGTATTTATACTTTTCCATGGTTTTGGCAAAAAAACCACATAGGATATGTTTAGGAAGGTCCCAAGAGTTCGTGTACAAAGCTTGGGGCTGTTTGGACAACTTTGAGATATTTGATGTTTGGTGTACCTGATAATTTCGTGAAAATCTTCAAAGTAAACCCAACAAGGAATTTGGCGAGAGTTCCTCAAGACTTGTAGACAAAAGATACAACAGTCACTTACATTCAATAAATTAAAAAAGTGAAAAACACATAACAACTACCCAATACCAGTCACGTTAAATACTCCAACGTTTATTGAGAACAACGAAGGCAAAACTAATGGAGCATAATGATATGACGATGAAGCTATCTCGCTACCGAGTAAGGGTCTAGGTGGTACCTAGTTGGTGGGATGTTTGAGGGGATGAGTTAAGGCTGGGCTGGGGAGATGCTTTCGTAGCTCCACAAGCGAGCACGACAATCTCCGGATGCGGTAGCGAACAGGCCACCCACCGGACTCAAATTGATGGAGATCACTGGTGATCGAAGGGCTGATTAGTGATGCGTCTTACTGTTGGGCGAATGAACCGGTTGGTTACCTGAATTTTTGTGTCCCTGAAGCATGAACTGAGTGTGTGCGGTGTTCGGATCCCAGAATTGAACCCCGCGATCCTTGGACCCGGATACTATCCAGTTCCCGCATGGGGAGCATGCCACGGACAAAACGAAGTCCTAACAAAGATCCGTTTTCGGTTCAGCAACTCCTCGGCCCATTGGTCAAAAGCCGGGGACATACCTTGTGTCCAACGAAAGTGGTCCTGCATGGGTTGGGCTTCTGTCCCATGTTGTTGGCATTCTTACTGCTGAGGATATCCCAGAGTTTGATCGTCTTGTCCAAAGATCCGGAGATGAGGGACTTTCCTAGAGATGGACATGAGATTGCCGCTCGTCAACAACACACAACACTTCCGTGGGACCAACCGTCTGGTGTGAACGCGATAGAATAGACGCTATCCTTGTGGCCCTCGAGTTTCTCCAAGAGCTGTCCGGTCTGGACATCCCACACTCTGACCATCTTATCCAACGATCCTGCGGCCACTAGACGCCCATCTGGGCTGAACGCAACTGAAGTGACTCCGGCTTCCTTGGGGCCGTTCTCTTCGATCATAAGAGTATATACACACTTGCCGCTATCCATGTCCCAGATCCTAGCGGTCCTATCCCCAGATCCCGACACGACCAGACGGCCGTCTCGAGAGAAATCGAGGGAGTAGATGTCCTGCTCGTGGCCTTGGAAAAGATTGCGGATCCTTCTCCTGGCGATGTCCCAGATCTGAAAGTGTCAAGGTCAAGGTCAGTACGAGCGCTCGTTGTCGATGTATAGGGGACTCCACCCACCCGGATCTGCTTGTCCTCAGCCCCGGTGGCCAGGAACTTTCCGTCGGGACTAAAGCAAACCGCTCTGATGTAAAGGTCCCCATCTCTGTTGGCCGCCTCGTCCTGCAAAACACTGGAAGGACACGTGAGTCACGGGAAATCGCTCGGACGGAAAACTCCAAAGTTACCAAATCTTGCTTCCGTTCTGGACGTCGTAGATCTGTGCACTTCTGTTACACCCGGTGGCCAGATACTTGCCATCGTTGCTAAAGCGGACGCAGCAGACGACACTAAAGATGCGTGAGCCATGAGAAGGTAAGGCATTGAACTCGCGCCGGAGCGATCCGAACTGTACCTGCTATGGTCCAACGTGTGGGCTAGATCGACATTCAGCTGGCGGGGAACTCGGGGGTTGAAGCTGTGGAGAGGCAACTTTAGGTCGCTGGCGATCTCTGGGCAATCCTAAAGGTGACTTACATGGCAAACCAATCCGACCCTTCACGCTTGAGTCCAGATGGGAGATTCTCGAGATCTACGTCGTTGAAGCTGCCATTAGCAGAGCCAGGGCCCTTGGCGGAGGGGGCCCGAACAGGTCCGGCGACAGCAGACTGCTGGGGTGGGAGACCGCCGTTGCTTGGCTTGCGATTCATGCCTTGGGGACTAGCGCCGGGGTAGGGGGGCCCGTTCTGAGGAGGTCCTTGCTGAGAGTCCGGCTGCACACCCATCGGTGGTTGAGAAGTAAGCGGCCCTTGGTGTCCCATCTAGTATAAAGAATGAAGGTTAGTCGGCGAATATGATTGCTGAGAATTCCCGTAACACCCACCGGATGATTTTGCGGACTACCTTGCATATAACCTACGTATGTGGTAGAAAACACGCAAACGTGTGAGTTTTATTATATATAATATATTAACGATTATATAAGCTACCCATCGGAGGCTGGCCGGGTCCTTGTCCCATCATCCCAGGCAACTGGTTGGGCGGTTGGCCTGGCACCGGAGGTGAGGATGTTGGGACAGAGCCGTACATGGACGGCTGTTGCATCGGAGGCTGTGACTGTCCAGCCATGTGATGCGGAGGAGCATCCGAGTCCCCTCGCAGCCTTTTGTTGGGCGGCTGGTGGCCACCTTGTGGTGGTGGGCCTTGTTGTGGTGTGCCGGGAGGGCCACCGCTGGAGTAAGCGGATAGCCCTGGAGGACCAGATCCCGGACCTGGATATCCTGGATGTTGTGGTTGTGGCTGTTGATTTGGATCCATCATCTGAGGTGGTGCCGCTAGAGAATTGGGACCGTTTTGTGCACCGCTCATGATTCCGCTAAATAGGTTGGATGGGCCATGGCCGATGTTGGGAGGTGCCGGTTTGTGAGTTTGATGTGGTGTACCGCCGCTTTGAGGGTGGGAACCGCGTGCCTCCAGCTCGCGACGAAGCCTCAATATCTCCTCTTCGTATCTGGAAACATGGAGAAGTGTAAGTATACCAGCGTAGAGTGGACATAGAACGTAGCATAGAGGTGGGCAAGCTCTTACTGTTGTTTTATCTTCTGGTGGGTTCTCTCAAGTTCATACAGATTCTGCTGGAAGCCGGTCATCTCGTTTAGCTGTGCAGAAACTAAAAGGGGTATGAACGTTAGTCGTTCATCTCAAGAATTGACATTCGACGAAGTTGGGTGGCGAGCCCAGAGCCATGGGGAAACAGGGAGGCTTTCAAACGAGGGAACGCTCCACGTGACCTGATAATTCAGTACCAGGATATCGCGTAGTTTAGATGGAACCACCTGTCAACCTGTCCGGCACATAAAAGAAAACTTACTCTTGTGCTCAAACTCGTCACGTTGCATCTTAAACATGGACACATCTTGATTGACCTGTTCAAACTCGACTTTCAAAGCATCTAGAAGTTCGGGAATTCTACTGCCGGCCCCGGCAGGAACCATGGGACGATGATTATAGATGTTTGACATCTCCGCGACTACTTGCGTAAACTGACTGTCAAATGGGGATGACTCTTGTACTTCGAAACGCAAATTTGGTTGGGTCGAAGTTGGAAAAAAATAGACGGCCGAGTTTTTCTTTCAAAGATGGGATATCACA
The DNA here is from genome assembly GCA_002104905.1 of Basidiobolus meristosporus CBS 931.73. Taxonomy (NCBI): domain Eukaryota; kingdom Fungi; phylum Basidiobolomycota; class Basidiobolomycetes; order Basidiobolales; family Basidiobolaceae; genus Basidiobolus; species Basidiobolus meristosporus. Next base: position 125,620 of record MCFE01000090.1, read on the forward strand.
GAGATTAAGCAAGCGAGAGGAATCTTGTGTAGATATATGATCATTCCTTTTAATGAGTGAATTTTCAACCGCCATAGGTTATTAAGGGGGAAAGATCAAGAACCCTCCTCACTTCGCTTGGTATATTTTTGGTTTACGCTTTTTATCACATAACCTTGGCCCTTACGAGATTGTCCACAAATTTTCACCGGGATTCCCCATATTTGGAAATCGGGAAAATAATATCGGTTGTGGTTTCGGTTGTGGTTTCATTTTGGATTGTACTAGCCCTTCATCAAATATTCTCAGTAAAATAACCACCTGATGCTGGAGTTGTGCGTTGTGCGTTGTGCGTTGTGGGAAATCGATGGTTGCTTAATGGTAGCGGCTCAATGGTCTAGTAGTATGATTCCTCGTTCGGGTCGAGGTGGTCCCGGGTTCAATTCCCGGTTGAGCCCGAAGATTGAATTTTTGCATCTGCCCGGTGTTAAGGAGCAGGCCTTGCGTCAATCTGAAGACAATGAAAGGGCAAAGCAAAAGACGAGGCAGTGATGTATAGGAGGGAGGATGGAAACAGTTCTCCGAGCATGTTTAATGTGAAATTATGTATACATAAGTAGTGTAATCCTGACGATCCAAAAGTTTCCAGTTATGCGGTGGGCTTGGTTTTCTTGACCTTCTTTCTCTCCTTCTTCTTCAAGGCGTCCATCTGCACCTTCATGATGTTGCCATACGAATCGAGGAATTTCTCGTAATCGGCCGGTTGTACCTAGAATCAACATACCCAGCTAAATAGTTGAACAGTCGGGGATTCGTGGGGGGAATACTTAAGTACCAGGGTACTGATCTTGGCATTTCCACAGCTGGCTCGGACCAGAGTGGAGTATTCGGTCTCGTCGGTCACTTCGACTGTACTTCCCTTCTTTTTGACGTCGTGATCAACTACGAAAACAGAGCCAGCAATCAATCAACTTAGTGGACGACAAAGATTCCCACGTAAGTAAAAAGGCCTACATCTTTTCATGTTCAAGTACACGGTTCCTGAGGTTTTGGACTTTTCAAAGAAACGGGTGACTTGTGTGAGAAACTAGAAAAAGATTAGCACGAGAAAGGAACAAAGTGTGCTCAAAATACGGAGAGAACTGCAACAACAAAGGGATGAATGAATAGTGTATATACCGAATCGTTGTCGACAAGCATCTTTTTGTGTGGGTCGGTCTCTAATTCTGCTCGAAGCTAGGTAGAAATGAAATAATTCCAACGAGAGCAACCTTATCGTGGTGCATCGCCATCAGCTTTTTGTGGCATGAACCTTGATTAACCGGGATAAATACGGATTTAACTTGATTGATTTTGGACACTTTGAATAGTCTAATCAGCATGGCTATTCAGGTTACATGGATTAGTCGACCTCCTTCAGAACACACACGGCACATCCACATAACCCAATTGGTTGTCGTTGATAACAAACACAGAGGTGCTTTGTTTTGATGGACACTTGCCGTATTACTATTTTAATCAACAACACTAAGCATCTATCGAGTCTGGTTAGTGGCTTCCCAAGCATGAATGTTGTGGATGATTACGACATCATCTAGATACCCCAAATATTCAGGGGACTCGAAGGATATTAAGTACGTCAATGCTATGGCCGGTGGAAATCCCCAGGATCAACGATTGTTATTTTACGTAATAAAAACAAGATTGCTACGATGACGGATTTTGAGCGATATTTTTGATGAGCCATGAGCTTGATATTTACTCCTGGTGATAAAGGTCGAATCAGGGCCGCCCACGCTGATATAAAATTTCTTGGATAGATTTCACCCGCTGGGTCAGATTTGTTTAAACTACTCCAAGTGCATATTACGTTGGCTCGAAAGATTATTTCCCCTGCCAACCTTAACAATTTTCGTTAGTAGCCGTGGCGAGCCTGAACGTCACATTTCATTCTCCAACCTCACCTAGACTACTTTCGAGTTTGACTTAGAAATCAAGGTATTTTATCTTCTTCCCGTTAATCTAGTTGTTGCGTGCTGGCCAGGGCGCTGGTATATAAGTAAGTGTCTGGAAACAAACTAATCTTCATCCATCGTTCCTAGTGAATTTTCCTTGTGACAAAATGTCCAACGCGCCTCCCAATAATTTTCCTCCACCACCAGGTCAAACTCGGTCTCCAAGACCACCTATGTCTGGCCCACCTTCTAATTACCCACCTCCTGGCCAGAGTCAATCTCCAAGACCTCCGACGGCTGGCTCTCCACGTCCCCCTATGGGTCAACCCCAACGCTCACCTGTGATGGGTGGAGCAAGGCCACCTATGAACGGGCCACGTCCATCATCTCCTTTTCCTCCTCAGGCTAAACCGGGCCCTCCATCTGCCTACTCACCAATGCCACCAAACTCCCAACCATATGGTCAAGCTGGATCTCCACCTCCCAATATGAGACCCCCTCCTCAAGGGGCAGCTTCCCCATCTTTTAATCATCAAAATCCGGCTGCCAACATGCAACCAAGACCTGGATCTCCTGGTCCGCAAGCTCAGATGGCCCCAAGACCTATGTCACCACCTCTTCCTCAGGCTCAACAACCTGGCCCTGGTCAGCCAGGTTTGATGCAGAGACAATTTGTCCCACCTGTTAGCGGAAGATCTCCTGTGATGCAGGGTGCTCCCGTCCCCTCACCTCGTCCGCCTATGCACAGCCCCAACGCAGTGCCACTGATGAACCCCCAACAGCCCATTCAATCTCCACAGCTCAACAGTTTTGCGCCTGTCCAGCCTGATGCTGCCGCCCCTCCCGGCTCACCACCGGCTAACGCAAGTAGCCCAGGACAGCGTAGGAGAATGTATCCTGAGCAGATAGCAACTGCCTATACTCAAGGCGACGCCAACCAGCAGACCAACTATCCTGGCCCAGCATCTGGCCAATCCGATCCTGTTCCTGGAGCCCAAGGCTCGCAGTTCTTTGTGCCTGGCCTCCAAGGACAAACCTCCCCAGTGATGGGTTACAGCCAGCCCCAAACTCCTGGATACGCCGGCGGACAGGCCTACGGACAGCAGTTCAACAATATGCAGAATCAGTTTAATAGCATGGCACTTGGTGGTCAAAACCAGCTCTTCCACACGCCCCTGATAGGCACCCCACTTAATCCAGCCGAATTGGACTTACCGCCTCCCGCCATTAATCTGCCCCAAGGCGCCGCCGTTACCGCATCCCCCAAGACTCTGTGCGATCCCTCTCTTAAGCGTTGTACCTTCAACGCCATCCCCCAAAACTCCAACATATTGAAGAAAAGCAAGATCCCCTTCGGTTTGATCTTGACCCCATTCAAGCTGGATAAGCAGAACCCCGATGACATCCCAATCTCTCACGAGATCATCCGTTGCCGTCGTTGCCGTACGTACTTGAATCCGTTCATTCAATTTGTGGATGGTGGTCGTCGTTGGAAGTGTAACATGTGCTTCTTCACCAACGATGTTCCAAGCACATTCGATTACGACATTCAAAGCCAGCAGCCCATCGATCGTTTCCAGCGACCAGAACTGACCCATTCGGTGGTCGAATACATCGCCCCTGCCGAGTATATGGTTCGCGCCCCACAGCCTCCCGTTTACCTGTTCTTGATTGACGTGTCGCACACCGCCGTTCAGTCCGGAATGGTTGCCACCGCTGCCAGAACCATCTTGGAATCTTTAGACCGTATCCCTAACGAGGACAAAAGAGCCAAGATTGGTTTTATCACCTATGACAGTGCCCTTCACTTCTACAATCTGAACAGTGAGCTCTCTGAACCCCAGATGCTCGTGGTGTCTGATTTAGAAGATCCATTCATCCCTATGCCCAACGATTTGTTGGTGAACCTCAACGAGGGACGTCCCATTGTGGAGTCCTTGCTTTCCCGTCTTGGCGAAATGTTCAAGAGTACCCATAACGTTAGCAGTGTTCTCGCGCCTGCTCTCCAGGCTGGTCTCAAGCTCATCTCCGCCATCGGTGGAAAGATCATTGTGTTGCAGAACACCTTGCCTACCGATAAGGAGGGTGGTCTAACTGCCCGTGAGGATGTGAAGCTTCTCGGAACACCCAAGGAGTCGAACCTCCTACAGCCAGCATCCCAGTTCTACAAGCCATTCGCTGTTGACTGTTCTCGCGCCCAAGTGTGCGTGGATACTTTCATATTCGGCACCCAGTATATTGATTTCGCTACCTTGAGCGGTGCCTCTCGCTTCTCCGCCGGTCAGTCATACTTCTATCCTGGCTTCAACGCCGGAAAGTCCGAGGATGCCGTCAAGTTTGCCAACGAGTTCTCCGAGTTCCTGTCATGTCCAGCTGGACTTGAAGCTGTTTTGAGAGTCCGTGCTTCCAAGGGATTGAGAATGACCGCGTATCACGGAAACTTCTTCTTAAGATCGATGGATCTTCTTGCCCTTCCCAACGTCACCCCCAACCACACCTACAGCGTGGAGGTCACCATCGACGAGCCGATCGAAACCTCTGTTGCTTGCTTCCAGACCGCCTTGCTGCATACTAGCTGCAACGGAGAGAGACGCATCAGAGTGTTGACTCTAGGCTTGCCGGTAGCCAACAATATCTCCGAAGTCTTCAAATCCGCTGATCAGGTCGCCATTGCCACTCTTTTAGCAAGAAAGGCTGTGGAGAGATCGTTGAGCACGAAGCTGGAGGATGCTAGAGACGCGTTGATCAACAAATGTATCGACATTCTCGGTATCTACAAGACCGAGCTGACGTCGGTTGGAACCGGCGCCTCTCCACAGCTTCAAGTATGCCACAACTTGAAGATGCTCCCGTTGTTGGTGCAAGCACTCATCAAGCATGTGTCTCTTCGTGGTGGTTCCCAGACGCCCAGTGATGTGCGTTCATTCGCCATGAGCCTTGTTAATACTATGCCAGCGGAGCTATTGATGAGATACATTCACCCCAGATTCTACGCCCTTCATAACATGCCACCTGAGGTCGCGGTCCCCACAGATGATGGCTCCGCCGTCATGATGCCACAGCCGCTGCCATTGAGCAGCGAGAGATTGGAGCGCAACGGGTTGTTCTTGTTGGAGAGTGGACAGCACATATTCTTCTGGGTCGCCAAGGAGGTGTCCCCTCAGCTTTGCCAAGAATTGTTCGATGTTCCATCGTACGATGCTATCCGACCTGGCCGCACCACCCTTCCCATCCTTGATACTAACTTCTCCTCCCGAGTTCAACTTATCATCTCCAAGATCAGAGAGGCAAACAGATATATCTACTACCCACAAGTCTATGTTGTGAAAGAGGAGAGTGACCCGTCCCTACGACTCTGGTTCCTTTCCCACTTGATCGAGGACCGTGCCAACAATGTTATGAGCTATCAGCAGTTCTTGAACCACCTGAAAGACAAAGTGAACACCGGCACTTTCAAATAAGTGGTCCCAACGAAGCCCTCCCCCCATTTTCGGAATACCTTCAGTATGATTCTTTATTTTTACCCTCAGTTTCGTTATCAATTGTTTGCTTGTTCTCTTAACTTCAGTGCGCCGCTCAAACAATACCATCCTTTACCGCTTGTACGTTATATGAAATAATTTTCCATTCTATTTAACTTTCTGAAATCGAGTGCTCTTCCACTAAATCGAGGAATTCCGGTACGAAATCAAGCAGAAAGTAATTGATTTCATTTTTTTTTTGAGACGACGCTGTGTAGAATTGGGATTCTCTTGTGAGGAGGGAATGGAGTTCGATTCTTATTATGTGCTGTTTGGTCGTGAAAATTCAAATAAACCGTGATTATTAGATCCTGCATCTGCTGGTTGCCATGGTAGGGGTGGTATAGCTGGCCGTGGTCCATGCCGACCATCCCACCCAACGCATAGAAGCCCATTGGCTTCGTTGAGATCTCACATGATCCAGAGGGTTGAGGGAACACAGCGCCTGGTTTGCTCGGCTGAGTCACTTTGGGTCAACCTATATAGATCATCACGTATTTGGGTTGATGGGTAATTTAGGATGGTAATCGAGCAAGCCGAAGGTATTTTCATGCGTAGGGGACCCTTTAAGGAGGGGCTGGTGGAGATTTGGTAGTAGTATTAAAAGTGCCAGTGGCTTCGATCTTTCTTCCAGTTGGTTCTTGTTGAAATGCTTTTTAGAAGCTTAGCCGTCACCACCAGGCAGAAGGGGATCCAGGCGTTGGTAAGTTCTTGCTATTTTCCCGTTGTGTCTGTATCGGTGTGCTGACGTTCTCTCAGAGGTCTGTCCAGCCTCGCACCTATCTACCGGCTGGCCAGTGCTTTTATTCCTCTTCCTCTTCCTCTTCGTCCAAACGTCAACCGCGCAGTAAGAAGCTACCTCCGTTACCCACTATACCAACCTTGACCCCTGAAGAGGCAGTCACCAACATCATCTACAACACTCCTACACCCCCCTCCGACCCACCTACCCGACACACCCTCAACTGCCTGGTACAGAACGAGCCGGGAGTTCTCTCCAGAGTCTCGGGGATTCTGGCCGCTAGAAACTTCAACATCGACTCCCTGGTCGTCGCCAAAACCGAAGTCAGAGACCTCTCCAGAATGACCATCGTCCTGAGAGGGCAGAACCAAAATATCGAGCAGGCGAAGAAGCAGCTGGAGGATTTGGTGCCTGTTTGGGCGGTTTTGGATTATTCTAACACCCGGATTGTTGAACGAGAGCTTTTATTGGTCAAGGTGTCCATCTTCGGGCCCGACCACGAACAGGCTATCTTTGAGGATGACACTCACAGCCATGTAAGTGGAACAGAGCAATCCTTATGCCTTGACCCGTACTAACCCATCCAAACAGACTGACATGACCCCAGGCGATATCCTTCTCACTACCCACAAACACCTCCAGGCCATCCAAGAGCTAACCAAGCTGTTCCAAGGGCAGATAGTGGATGTTAGCAACGAGAGCGTGATCGTTCAGCTGTGCGCCAAGAACTCCCGTATCGACGCATTCATGAAGCTCCTGAAACCGTTCGGAATTCTGGAAGCAGCAAGAAGCGGTATCATGGCTATGCCCAGAGCCCTGCATCTCCACCCCGAGGAGGAAACCGAGGTGGTCGAAGAGGCCACCAAGGTGGATGCCACCTTGCTTCCCCCCGGTTAGCCAGACGCACACATAATGTATTATTAGTTTTGACATGTAATGCAGCAGTTCAATCCACCAACCACCATACAAAGCCAGCAATAAAAATCCTTGTTTGTGACCAAGTTGAGCGCTCCCCACATCGAACCCCAATCTTTTCTTGCTTCGGGCCAATTTTGGTAAGCAGATTGATTCAAGGCCACGCGCAATATCTTGCATCTCCTACCTTGTATGGCTACTACCCGCTGTACCGTAAAGTTAAGCATGTATGGAATGGAAAGAACGGAGATCGTGGGAAACTATCCTTAATTCGTGAGTCAAGCTTACTCATCATCATACCGTTATTCAAGGTGACTCACGTTCCTGGTAATTACCTCGGGTAAAGCACCCGATTAGGCAATCCTGATGTTTCTCCTTCATGTGAGCCAAAACCTTCTGGGGAACTACGGCTCGACTTGGGTGTAACCTGGCGGTTGACCGCACTTTACTCATCTCGCCGATAACACAGATAAACGATGAAGGGTGGCTGTATATTTGAATTGGGGCTGGCTCTTGGTTGGCTCATATGAGATCCTCCAAGTGCTGCGATTGTGCAATCGTCCACACGAATCAGGATGACTCATATATTCCTTGAATAATGGATCAATACAAACGTCGGTGCTCACGTCGGCAGCTGGTACGGTGCTGAACGTCGCAAATGATCAGGTATCTCAAAAAACAAGCCACTATAAATGTATTCCGCCGCACACCATCAGCTTACATTAACTGGCAGTGCCCACTTTTTTCACTGGGATACCGTAAATATCTACCTTTCCCAACCTTCCAACCCTCGCAGAACATGCTATCCTCAAGGTTCACCTCACAAATGCGCCAGCGCGCGCCCATGCTCCTGAATTGCTCCAAAAGATACATACCCGCTACTCTATACCAAGGATTGAATCGTTTCAAAAGCACCGCCAGGTTAGTGAGGTTTAGCTTGATTGACTTGATTCGAAAATTCACCCTCTGTTCATAGCGCGCGCCCCTTACAGGAGCCTTCTGCCACCACCACCACCCCTTTGGCCAGCCCACACCCCGAGCCACTGAAGACCCCCGAACAATCAGGAATTCACGAGAACTCTTTTGTTGGGATGTCCGGAGGCGAGATCTTCCACGAGATGATGCTTCGTCATGAAGTCGAGCACATTTTTGGTTATCCCGGCGGTGCGATTCTTCCCGTCTTCGATGCCATCCACGACTCTAAGCATTTCCAATTCATCCTGCCCAGACATGAGCAGGGTGCCGGCCATATGGCTGAGGGTTATGCCAGAGCCACCGGTAAACCGGGTGTTGTGCTTGTAACCTCCGGCCCAGGTGCCACCAACGTCATCACACCTATGCAGGATGCTCTCTCCGATGGGTTGCCATTGGTGGTGTTCTGCGGGCAAGTGCCAACCTCAGCTATCGGTACGGACGCCTTCCAGGAGGCTGATGTTGTGGGCATTTCTAGATCTTGCACCAAGTGGAATGTGATGGTAAAAGACATCAACGAGCTCCCACGTCGTATCAACGAAGCCTTTGAGATCGCCACTTCCGGTCGTCCCGGCCCTGTCTTGGTTGATCTACCCAAGGACGTCACCGCAGCGATCCTAACCAAACCCATCACCGACAAGCCATCCCTTCCTACCCGGCCTTGGAACCTGCATTACGATTCGGAAAAGATCAACAACTCCATCAAGAAGGCCGCCGATATGGTGAACCGCGCCAAGACCCCGGTCATCTACGCTGGGGCCGGTTTGTTAAACCACCCAGATGGATCCACCCTCCTGAGAAAGCTTGCCCAGGATGGAAACATTCCAGTCACCACCACCCTGCAGGGACTGGGCCTGTACGATGAGTTGGACGAGAAGAGCTTGCACATGCTTGGAATGCATGGCTCCGCTTACGCCAACCTTGCCATACAGTCTGCCGATGTCGTGATCGCCCTTGGTGCCCGGTTCGATGATCGAGTGACCCTCAACCTGAAGAAGTTCGCTCCAGTAGCCCAGCAGGCAGCACTCGAAGGCCGGGGTGGCTTCATTCATTTCGAGATCATGCCCAAGAACATCAACAAGGTGGTGCAAGTGACCGAAGCGATCGAGGGGGATGTCACCGAGAATCTCGGTAAGATGCTTCCCATGATTCAACATGTCAACCGTGATGCGTGGTTCAGCAAGATCAAGACATGGAAACAGAAATATCCTTTTGTGTACCCCAACGATGCACCCGAAGGCAAGATGAAGCCTCAGGCAGTTCTTGAAGAGCTCAACCGTCAACTTGAAAACGTCAAAGAAAAGACCATCATCACCACCGGCGTGGGCCAGCATCAGATGTGGGCTGCACAGTATCTGCGCTGGAGACACCCCAGAACCTTCATTACCTCTGGTGGGTTGGGTACCATGGGCTTCGGACTTCCCTCCGCCATTGGCGCCAAGGTAGCCAAGCCCGATCACATCGTCATTGACATCGACGGAGACGCCTCCTTCTCTATGACAGGCATGGAACTTGCCACCGCCGCACAATACAACATCGGAGTCAAGGTTCTCATCCTGAACAACGACTTCCAAGGCATGGTGAAACAATGGCAGGACCTCTTCTACGAGGAGAGGTACTCGGGCACCGTCATGCACAACCCAGACTTCGTGAAACTCGCGGAGGCCATGGGCTGCCGAGGCATGCGCTGTAACAACATGGAGGACTTACCGAGCAAGATCAAGGAGTTCTTAGAGTGCCCGGAGCCGGTGGTGTTTGACGCTCGTGTAGATAAAGCCGAGCATGTATACCCCATGGTTCCCGCCGGTAGAGCTCTCCACGAGATGGTTTTGGACAAATCACTTATTCTGGACGAGTAAATTATATTCCAATCATTGAATCCCGACCATCACCAACATACCCACTCATCCACCCACTCATCCCAACCACATATATTGCCCTTTCATCACTTCTCGTATATACACGCGAATATAGTCCACCTAATAAAGCTTATACATATATATCACATCAATAGGCTGTACATTCCATCGCCACATGACAAAGCGGGCAATAGCCATCATTTGAGATGGCCGAGTGATGAGCAACTATCATGAGTTTGGCCAAATGAGCAATAACCATTAATCAAGGAATCCATTTCATCCCAAACCACTACACTATCAAGCGTACTCGCGCGATTGCTATTCACAAATGAACCTCGTCTTTATTTGTGGGAAATGGATAAAGCAGGGAAATAAATTCGATGTGAGGTTAAATGGTTAAGAAATGCCAAGAAGAGGGGTCTATCGTGTGGAGAGTTACTCGCGCTCGTGAGCACCAGCCTTGGAGTTGAGGTACTCGTGGCGGGCCACACCCCAGCTGTAGACGGTGTAGAAGATGATGGCACCGGGAGCGATCCAGGGGATCTGAGCGACGAAACGGTTGTAGGTCTTGAAGAGGCCGTTCTTCAGGACACCGGCGAATGCGCGTTGTTCGTAGGGAGAAAGGGAGTATGAAATGATACCACGTTGAGTGGGACCACCAAGGTGACCCCAGTTACCCATCCATTTACCACCGCCCATTGTTCAATAGAAATTCTTCGAAAGGTTAACGACAAAGCAAAGGAGGAGGGAGGCTGGACAGGAGAGCACTTACCGAAATAGCAAACGATAGAAAGAAAACGCTGGCTCCCTTCGGAAGAGAATGAATTTACGTATCGCTAGTGCCCCAAGAGAATTTGCATTTTTGGCCTACTTCCCCAATCATAGAGACCCTCCTTTTTCCCCACATCAAATCCCCTTCATGGGTTCTGTTTGGCCAGCTGATTGATCCCAACGAGGGTGTACGATCCCCACCCCTTTCGCCCACCTCATCCATCGCTAAACAAGAGTTAAACGCCAACCGAATGATTCAGTGGGATCTGGTGAAGGAGTTAAACACTGCTTATGTGGGATCTGGTGAGATGGTGGATGAGTGTGTGAAAAAAATAAACCCTCTCGAAGAATTCGCTCCCACCGTGTCTCTATCATCTCTTCGTTTTACTAAGTTTTGGTTTAGAAAGATGTCCCTTCAAAGAGTGACCTGCCTTCGCTCGGCCCTTCCCCACGTGCAGCTGGCGAAGCGTGCCTTCACCACCAGCCGAATCCAACTCGACGCCTCGAAAACCCCTTCGGAGACCCTGAGCGAGGAGGATCTTTCGTGGGAGGATTATTTCAAGCTGAGACGTAGTAGACGTATCAGGGAAAGAATCTCCTCCATCCCCACCACCATCGCCGGTGTCGGTTTGAGTAGTGCTTATTTCGCCTCCCTCGAAGTGGACCCCACCTTGACCTACTTCGGCATGGATCCTTTGCTCGTTTACGGGGCCGGCGTGGTTGCCTCCGGCTTCGGAGGTTTTCTGGTGGGCCCGTTGTTCGGCAACGGCCTGTGGAGTTTGTTCAACCGTAACCTAGCCAACAAGATCAACATCGTAAGTTGCCCCGCCTCTTGTTCTCCCTTTCGCGCGGAAGGACACTAACCGAATTCATTAGAGGGATAGACAGTTCTACGAGCGCATCAAGAAGCATCGTTCCGACCCTTCCTTGAACTCGTTCAGAAACCCAGTCCCTGACTTCTACGGAGAGAAGATCAAATCCGTCAGCGACTATCGCTCCTGGTTGCGTAAACAAAGAGAGCACCGACGTAAGGCCACCTTCTTCTTAGGAAAGGAGGAGTAAAGTCTTCAACAGGCCACTCTTCACTAGCACCAGTACCAGTACCAGTACCAGCACCAACACCAGCACTTATCATCCACGTTTCCTCCAAAATCCATCGTCACCTCTGAGCCTGTTTTGTTTCGCATGCATTCAGTAAATTTGGATTCATCTTGTCTCCTGGGTGGTTTGGCAGTGTGGGGTTTATTGTAGTTTTGGAATGTTAATTACAGATCTGGTGATGGGTTCTCCGGGACGGGAGGTAAATTTGGCTATCTAGGCTCCTCTCCTGGATGGGTTTGCGATGGTTATTGCAGATCTGGCGATGGGTTGGCCTTGTCCTCCAGGACATCCTTGAGTGATGTGGTGGCCGACCCTCTGGGTTTCGGCTTGGGCTGAGTTGGGTCAGGCTTCCAGCCAATCTATAGACGCCGGTGAGTGGATATTGTTTGAGGCGTGCGGATCAAGCCAACTTACCATGTAAAGAATCTGGAAGGTGGCCGGGATGGTACCGTCTGGGTTCCCGTACAGCTCTACAATGCCAATAGGGGTTAATCAGCGAGTTGGTCGGGTCTCAGGGATTGTCAAGGTACCTTTGTAGATGGCATGTGAGGCAAGGAGGGTGTCTCTGTGTAGATAGCCTCGGCTGTTGATGACGGCATTGGATTCTCCCATGGCTTGAAGGTCGCTCATAAGCTCTGCTGGGCTTGGGTAGTTCACTACTATCTCATCGACATCGACCGTTGTTAGGTTGAACCCTGCACGAGAGAGTAGACTCCCAAGATCACGTGAATCTTGGGGCAGTTAGTTATGTGGCCAGGAAGAGCAGGAGGAAATGCGGACCAACCGGCCATTGGCGAAACATGTGGCGAGATACCGCCCTCTCGTTCTAGCTCGGCGAGTTGTAGTGAGGTTCTGTCGACAACGTAGTCCTTGTGAGAAGAGTCGATGTGGATTCTAAATATCCAGCTAACAGAGCCTACCTTAGCTCGTAAATGGTATCTCCACCGAACATCGCGCCGATAAACACTCCGTCTGGCTTCAGGGCGCGACGGATCTGGATTAATGCACCAGGTAGATCGTTAACCCAATGAAGGGACAGACTGCTAACCACCGCCTCGAGAGAATCTTCTTCAAAAGGTAATGCCTCTTCATCAACCACCTTACGCTCCACCTCCACTAAAGACCTCCGGTTAATCACCACACTCACCCACCAGCTCATGTCAACGGCACTTACCATCGTATTTGATGGCTGCATCTCTATGAAGCATATTCTCTATAAACATACTGCTGATGAACACCCACCGCAAGATACATTCCAAGGCCGTACTGTCCAGAAAATACCTGAAAGTTCACACTGGATCACTTTGCTTACGATATCTTCGTCCAAGTGTTTCACGACGTGCCCGCAGCCGGAGCCCACGTCCACGACGGTGTGAAAGCGTTTTTTGATGTCCTTGAAAAAGTTGGGGACTCAGTTCATGTCCGGTAAGTAGAAAGGAAAATGCTCTCGCAGCGAGAAGACTCACAAGTAACCGATCGACAACCCTCGCAGCAATCTCATCTTTCAAGTAGTCTACCTCGCGACTTTTGGTCACGTTCAATGCGGCCCTGTCCCTTTGGATCTGCTTGACCTTCCTATCAAACACCGTGGCGACACTATACTCGGTGGAGTACGCAGCCCGTTGAATAGAGTTCAGGAGGTTCCTCTTCAAATTAGGGGTGAGGTATCTTGCAAACATGTCGAAAGCGATAAGGTAAATCCTCGCCACTAACCCTCACCCGTGAACCTTGTCTCGATGAAGAAATTTTAGTTTGTGGGGTATCGTCTGGCCGAGGGATCGAGGGATCTAGGGATCGCCTCATCAAAATCACCGCGAATATTCCCTTCTCTCCTATTACATGACGATCACTGATCGACGCTGATGGATTCTTGGTGATTTGCATCTATGTTGCTTGGACGGTTGCCATGCAGGTTGCCATGCATGGGGATGAGAGCTCCACACCAGTTAACAATTGGCAGCTCCACAAAGTTGGCATCAACCTTGTGTCGACTGAACAATGGTTGATTCAGGGGACCTTCAGTCAAATGCAAAGGGGTGTAAACAAAGGAGAGGATGTCTAATCCCTCACAAATTTGCTTGGCTATGGCTCAACTGCATGTTTCGTGCACTTGGTTCGATAGGATTCATCTGCAGTCAACCCGGGGATCACGTGAAGGGGACGAGAGCGACGATATATAACCAAGCTCTCTGGGCAATTACTGCGTGTTCTCGGTCAGATCACGCAAGATGAGCTCCACTCCCGACGAGATTATTACTCCGTTACCGTTGCTTTACCAGTCCTTCATTTCCATGGCAATCACCTCGATGGTGACTGCCGTGTTCTTGAGCAATGCATACTACTCTGCTCAGATGCTGTTTGCCAGCTACAACAAACCCATTTTTCAGCTGTGCTTCATCCAGTCCATCCTCGGGGCAATCACCAATCTGGTGCTCGTGGTCAGCTTCTTCTACTTCGATGCTGGGTGTACATTCCGGGTCTTCTTTGCGGCAACCTTGAATCTGATCTCGACCACTTGTATCGATCTCATCATGCTACACAAAGCCTACTACTGCCAAAGCCGATCCAAGTGGATCTTGGGTATAGGTGTGGCTGCTCAGACTGCAAGATTCATTGCTGGCGGAGTCAACATCGGATTCACCAGGGTGTTTGTGACCTCGCTCTATGGCTGTGGTAGTCTCATCAATATTGCAACCGCCATCACGGTGATCACCACCGAGTTTGCCCTAAACTTGTTCCTCTCCATTTGCTTCATTTCTTCGGTGTATGGACGCTGGAAAATCGTCAAGACTCGACTACACTCGGCATTGCTCACCGATGGGCTCATATACTTCTTATCCACCTCCATTACCAGTGTAACCATTGTTATCCTGGTACTCTGCCAGGTCCTTGGGGAAAACTCCGCCATCTTATTCAACATCAGTTGTAAGTATCTATGCCCAACGCCTGCCCCGTCACCAGCCATACTAACATCATCACTGTAGGGGCGGTCGCATCAAAATTAATGGTCGAGCAACTAAGGCACGCCAGCCATGTTGGCAGAGAGATTGTGAAGGGCACTAATTCCCGTAACCCCCAGGAAAAATCCTCAGCGAATCTTGCCTAAAAGCACTTCTGCTCCCGTCTACCATCCGTGAATTTTTCCCCTTTATTCTTGTCTACCAAATCACATTAATAATGTACATATGAAATAAAGACAGTCACTCCGGTCATTGCTAAAACCCGCCGAATATATGGTATCGCATCAATTGCACCTCATTGGTCGACGCCTTGACTGTTTGAGTGGCTGCCTGGAAATCCTCTTGACTCACGGTGATCTGTTTGACTGGCCCGTCAGTATGCTGGGATAAGCCATTGTTTGCAACGACGTACCTGTGTGTCGGCGCCACCAGTGCGGAGCCGTTTCAACGCATGAATTCCAGCCTGTCTAACCACAGCTGACAAGTCAGCACCGGTGTAGTTGTTGGTCATTCCTGCCAGCTCTTCGATAGAAACCCCCTCGGCCAATGGGAACTTGCGCAGCTGGATGTTCAGAATGTTGGCACGCTCCTCGCGGGTGGGTGGCGGTACATATACAAGACGGTCAAGTCGACCTGCCCAAGTAGTTAGGGAGTGGACGTCACGATATTCATAGGATTACTGAGCATGTACCAGGTCGCAGAATACTCTTGTCTATGGTTTCAGGATGATTCGTGGCAGCCAGGATAACCACCCCGCTATCCCCGGAGTTCAATTCATCCAGCTCCAAGAGCAATTGTGAGATAAGCTAACATCAGGTGTCGAAGGAATTAGGCTTGTTCCACAATGAATCGTCGATGGAAATGGCATACCTTCTTGCCAAGGTTTCCTGCCGATTCGCGATTTCCGAATAATGCCTCCAGTTCATCGAGAAAAACTATGCATGGGCTGCATCGCTTTGCCACTCGAAAGATGTTTGCCAACGCCTTCTCCGATTCTCCGATCTCGCTTTTGATCAGATCCGGTATCAGCACCGGTAAGAAGTTGGCTGATGACTCGGTAGCCACGGCTTTGGCGAGCAGAGTTTTACCGGTGCCTGGTGGTCCATACCTTTGTCGGCAAGTTAGAATGCCCTCACACACACGACGACCATTCCTACTTACAATAAGATCCCTCGAGATGGGCGCACTCCTAGTCGCCGAAACGCATCAGCATGTTTGTATAGCCAGATGACAGACTCCTCCAGGGTGCTCTGCGAAGCTTCAGCTTAGCAACATCCAGCAATTGTGTGTACATGCTGACACCCACCTTGACACGATCGAGTCCACCGACATCTGACCAATGAACAGCCTCAATCTTGCGAATAGTACTATGCTCGCGTAGTGCATTGATTTTGATGATATCCATCAAAGGACAAATCTCGCTCGCTTCGAGAGCATGACCTAGTGGTGAAGATCCTCAGTCTCTTGAGGAAATGGCTTTGAACAGCTACAACTAGTACCTTGGGGAAATTTGCTCCGAGCCAAACTGCATAGTAGCTCGACATCCACCGCAATGTATCCGTGGCACTTATCGGACACCGCTTTCAGAGCGACGTCCGAGATGTTCAACCCTTTCGAACACGCCTTGAATATATTCAAACGTTGCTCAGGTGTTGGGATGTCCAACAATACCTCATCCTGAGGGTGTGGGTGCGAGTGTTAGAACAATCGAAGGGAAGCCCAACAATTCTCAGGAGCTCACCTGGAAACGCTTCCGCAGAGTATGGTCGATGTCAGCTACAGATTCTGCTGCTCCGATCTAGAATGTCTGGTGTTAGCGCATCTCGCCCACAACGAGCGAACCGTCTTGTAGCTTACGAGTAATACTCTATGCTCTTTGGACTGTAATTCATCCAATATATCTAGCAGATGATGGTTTAGTGACTCGCTAGACTCTGCATTTGCGAATAGCGTCTCGATGTTATCCAGTATCACTGTGGATTTGGGGAATCAATTTAGTAGCCGAATGAATCTGGATCCGGTCACGAAGCCCTTACGAGTGGATGGCGCCATCTTCACGGCCATTTCGAAGTACTCGCGTATCCCTCTGCCAAATTTCCCGGGGTATTTCGTAGACAAGTCACCTAGATTAACGGTGATGATCTACTCGTGGAAATGATGAGTGCCAAGCTCGCGCAGGTTGGGTCCAAAACTTACGTTCGCGTGGTAGTATCTCGACATGCTCTCTATCAAGTAAGTTTTGCCTTTGAAATCTCACATCAGCCTCAACTCGACTCGCAACGTAAAACGTGTAACCTACCGATCCCAGACGCACCAACCAATAAGAAGTTGTTGGGTACCAATACTCCGTAATGTTCGCAAGAAGCTCGACTCTCGAAAGCCAAGGAAAAAAGCTGTTGCATCCTGGTGGACTTTGTTAGCTGTCGGGTGGGTAGTACACAGCGGCTTGGGCCCACCTTTTTCCTTCGTCTCCATAACAACTGATCAAGCTTCCTATCCCCTGATGCTGCTCAACAAAGCTCCCTTGCACAAGCGTTTCCGATGTTATCAGCTTGGTGTGCTGATCAACAGACCCCCAGACATCATTTGATCCGCTAGACTCGCATCGAAATCCATGAAGCTTCCCATTCCTTAGCTGTACCTGGATTATAGACCCATTGCGTAGAATGGCCCGTGATATCTGCTGAAGAATACGTATTTGAAGTTAAGGCTGAATCGAGGGCATATCTGTGTACTGTCGTTGGTATCAGCATAAAGGATATTGTAGGAACTTGGAAGGAGCTTAAAATTTGAAAGTGGTGTTTCAGGAATCATCTGAATCTTCTCCCAACGAAGTAGAGTGCTTAGCGATAGCAAAGTTACTTCCACCTACTCAGACGTGACAAGGTGTTAATGCCTAGAGTTGTAGCCTTAGGCTTGCTATCAGAGCTTACCTCCTCTTCTTCCTCCAAACCAAACTCCACAAGCTGGTCATTCGTTAACCAGAGTGTAGGCCCCTCTATCTTGACATCTTTAACGACACGACTTTTCATTGGTGACCACTCCGGCCCAGAGTTTTTATCTATGTAACTATCTGACCATAACTCAAACGGCTCCGTAATTTCTTCGGGGCCCTTGTGTATTACGCCACGCACATCAAGATTACCCGAGTGCGTGTCTAAGGCGATCAGCCCGGGGCCGTTTACGTAGATTACAGACCTCCCTTCGGAGCTTAGGGAAGTCTTGTTCGAGTGTTTCTTCGTTTTGAAATGCACCATAAAGAACAAGCGCCAACAATACCATCATTGTCTAGTCTTATACACTAAGGAAAAAAATCTACACAAACTATGATTAAAATCCCTACAAGCCTAACCCAACAGTCTAAATCGACTTCTCCCCTAACCCGCTCCTGACTCATTCATCCAATTCCGCAGCCAGCACCCCTTAACCTGACAAGAAGGTGGCATACTATATACAGAATCCAGTTCATTAACGCAGAGATTTGAAAAAAAATCATGAGATTTAGTCATGAATTTGAGAATGCTTAAAGAAAGCATGGGAATATTATCAAGTTCATCTCCATCTCTGCTTATCTTCTAGGGAAAACCCTCTCGCGATTCCTGACCGAAGATGATTCCCGACATCCCAGGGCGTCCAGTAGAAACCGAACTAGAGCAAGAACTTCGCCAAGAGGTCGGCAATTTACTGAATGCGAATGCCAAGAGGTACTTGATTCTTCCAACCTACAAAATCATTGCCACCCACAACTTCCAAAATTCCTGGGTCGCCGTGCTCCTTTTACTTATCAGCGTATTCACGCTTTTTTATTTTTAGATTTCCAGGTATCCGTATACCCCCCACCCAACTTTAGAGTCGCACTTCCGATTGCTCATCTTGTATTTCAACGAAAATATACATAGGCGCCCAACCAATTAGTTTTGGACTTGAGCACATGCACGTGTTGGAATCTGAGGAGTGAGTGAAAGACTGTGACAAGAATAGATAACTCCTCGAGCTGGCGACTAATCCACCCACCCTTGTTTACTAGCTACTTCGTCTGTGAAAAATCAGATGGCGTCAGATGCTTGATATACATGCGAGTCAACTCCAAAAAGATCCCCGAAACCTATCTTGTATGAAAGTAACATTACTCACCTCTTCTATATGATGCGATGACTCACGAAGAGAAATCCCATAAGATTGATAGAAAGAACAAGTACAACATAGTTCGTGAATTGACATTTCCCATTCCCGACGACAAAAGCTTCAAAAAATTCCACCACCAAACCATCATTGACGGAGAGATCATACACGACAAAGAAGATGATGGCAAGGTTCGACCCAACGAAACTTCTCCTTACGAAGAGTAGACTAGACAATAACCTTGGGACTTTTATAGATCACCCCCAGATTCCTGGCATTCGACTTGCTGGCCATCGCCGGAATTTCAGTTATCGAGAAACCGTTCACCAAGCGCTTGGGGGTCGGTAAACTGTTTTTTCGGGCGCGGCACTGAGTACACATGTTAACCAAAGCTGTATTTAGTATTTGAGAGATCATGTGTGTGGCCCGTTCAATGCGATGATCAAAAAAAACCCAGATCTAGCCAAGTTTTTGCCATTCACGTAAGCCCATGGACGCACATCCTCTTTATGAAGAAATACTAACGACGGGTGTAGTGTCGAAGCAAAGAAGATGGAGCTTTCGTATGGGTTGGAGATGATTATTAAGCAAGAGATGCCTCGACTCAAGCATGAAAGCGACGGTTTGATCTTTACCGCAGTGAATGCCGGCTACCATATTGGAACATGCTCAACGATGTAAGACGCACTCCCGTTCTCGTCCCTCTTACTAGCAGCGATGTACCTAACAATGTTTGCAAAGGCTCAAGTGGAAACCGCCCAATGAAAACTCAATCGACTTCAAGTTAGTCGTGGAGTCTCAAGGAAAAGGCAAGCCCAACTTCAACCTACATGTTTGGAAAGGTGGCCGCGAAT
Source organism: Basidiobolus meristosporus CBS 931.73 (assembly GCA_002104905.1). Lineage (NCBI taxonomy): Eukaryota > Fungi > Basidiobolomycota > Basidiobolomycetes > Basidiobolales > Basidiobolaceae > Basidiobolus > Basidiobolus meristosporus. The sequence goes on from MCFE01000090.1 coordinate 145,371, forward strand.
ATGATTATTTTGCACAGCTGGGACTTACGGATGATGAGTGGATAAGGTATGTGTCAAGTGGAGTACACCATTGACCCTTCATGGACTTATGAAATTGTAGGTTCCGCAACAACCGGACAAAGCTGGATGGTAGAATAGTAGAGGTCACGTACGATCTTAATCACTGCCCGCCCTACAAGTGGAAGTTCTTCCGATTCAGAGATGACAAGTTGCACGGGAATCACATCTCAGTTGTGGACAAGATAGTCAAAAGCATCGACGATGGAGTAGAGAGCGAAGCGGTAACTTGATGCTGTTAACACTAGTTGGGATTCCTTTGCTTACAAGTTGTGGATATTCATGTAGCTGATCGAGCATTGTCCCGCCATACGTTCCGCATGGAAAGCACGTCACGAGAGAGCAAACAAATACAATTAGATAGTTACGTAATAACAAACATCAGTAATAAACCCTTGTGAGGTTATTTGTAAATTATGAGATTTGCGCTCGAATCCAACCATCCGGTAGAAATCATTTTGTTATTCACGCTGATTCTCACCGGGTAGGATTATAATTCCAGTCCATAAATTTAGCTTCATCCTTCCCTGATTTGGATCACACAAATAGTGAGCAAATCCAGAACTTCTGGGAATGAGATTCAATTTGGCTCGCAATAGTCATTCGAAAGGAAAATTTTTAATCGGAATAACCTATGATCTCGAAGTGCATGCCAAATCTCAACTTTTCTGCAGACATCCAACTTCGATTTCCCCAATCGAATCAGGCTTAAAGTAAAAATAACAAACAGTGGATCAAATCAAAACCTTCGGCAAATGAGACACATACCATATGGGGCAGTTATGGTACGTGATTGCTTAATGAACGCTTCACTATTGGCCAAAGAAGATATATCATTTCTTTTCCAAATGTAGGGAAGATGCGGTTTCTACGCGTGGAAAAGAAATTTCCACCGGTTAAAAGAATCTTCCAAGGATTCCCAAGTGCTCTTTAACAGTTGGCGTCGCTTATAAAGTGAGAGCGCAGAACAGGAAGTAGGCATTAATTCTGATACCTTCTACTTCATTATGATCTCTGGAAAACTCCTTCTCGTTAGCGCTCTTGTGGCTACTGCCATGGCTGCCACCACTGCTGACCATGCCGATGCTCGTATCAAATGTACCAAGGAGCATAACTGTGGTACCGACATCAACTGTATCGCTAGATGCTACAATGTTCCTAACCCCAGCAAAGAAGATATCGAGAGTACCGACGCTTGCTTTGCTGATTGCAAATCCCATGATAACATTGCTGTACTTACCCAGTGCCGCCAAGCGTGCGTTAACGAACACTTCCAACCTACTGGTGCCCCTACCGCTAACCCTACTACCACCAGCACCTCTGCCAAACATACTGAAACTTCAGTTTCCAAAACCGAGAGTGATTCCAAGTCCTCTTCCGCTACCACCTCTGTCAGCACCTCTGCTAGCAGCAGCCACAGCAGCAGCCATAGCTCTAGCAGCGATTCATCTACCCACTCCGAGACTCCTTCTCCCAAGCCTGAAGACAAGGATCACAAGAACTCTGCCTCTTCCCAAGCACCCCTTCTTTCGGTGATTTCCGTCGCGGCAGTTTTCGCAGCAGTGTCCACCTTCTTGTAAATTTGAATCCCGGGTCACCATTGAAATATCCATATATATTATGTTCATATCTATTGTACCGAAATAAATCAAGTATTTAAGGAAATGTTTATTGGTTTCAATCAATGAGATAAGACTTCCTTGGATATGTGTGGCATGTGGGCAAATAGAGGGATAAGTGGTGCTGAATTATACAATATGCGATGGATTAGGAAGCTAATTGAGGAGAGGGTATGGGGTAACAAAGACTTCAAAATTTCTTTTCACACAGATCGTCTAAAGAACGTTGTAAGAGTGTAGGACCCGTACAGGTGCTGGGCTGGAGCTTGGGCTGGTGGACATCTTGGTCACATCGCCGAGCCCCTTGGTGGCAACCAAATACTTGAGGCCGTCCAAAGGACTGGCGAACATTCCACGCGACAGCACGCTAGGGGTCTTCTTTGGCGGGAACAGACCGGTGGGCTTAAGTTTGGGAGTTTCTGGCACTGGGGACGCTGGAACCGGAGTCACCGGGGTTGCAGGCAGCGAGAGATCAGACATCTTGGGCGGTGCCCGGAGCTGCTCAATAATGCTCAGTTCATTCTTAAATGGCAATGGGGATGCTTCAAGTCGGGATTCGCTCAAGGAATGGATGGTGCTTTGGGCATCATCCAAAAGTAAGGCATACTCGTCGATCAGTGAGGTCATCTTGGATTCCAAATGCGACTGGCGCTTGTCAAGTGAAGTGATGGATTCTTGCATACCGTTGTGATCTTGGGAAATCTAGATGAATCACATGGTTAGCGACGAAACATTGACGCCTGGCAAAGTCTTGGTCGCTTACAGTAATAATCTGGTCTTGAACGAGTCTTAACTCGTTGCCAAGTTCGATGTTTTGCTGCTGCTGAAGTTGGACAACTTGCTCGACTTCATCTTGGAAGTTGAACACGCTTTCCTTGGTTAGCTCCAAATCCTGTTCGATATAATCTAGAATCAAAGATTAGGCTCTGGTCCGCACGAGTTTTGTCCGATAGGGGCACCTACCTAGTCTCTTGTTGAAAGCGGTGGAGGTAACCTTTGCGTCGCCAATTTGATGCTGCATGGAGCTCATTTCACCAACAACGTTGTCTACCTCTGAACGAAATTGCATAAATTCTTCCCGAATGGCCTTCAGTTCTCGATGCATATCCCGATTGGTTTTGTTGAGCGATTTGATTCTGTCCTCACTCTCGGATAGTTTGGCAGATAAGAGTCCGTTCTCAGAAACCTGGTTCATGAGTAGCACCTTCTCCATCTGTTCCTCTGTGTGTTCAGTGCTGTGACTTTGTGAAAACAATTGCAGTTTCGCCTCCAGCTCCTCGTTTTTCTTGGCAATAGCAAAGCCTAGAGTGGCGGCCAAGTGAAGCTCTTTCTCTTTTTCGATGACCATTTGTTTCAGTTGGTTGATGTCGCATATGTTGTTAACCTGATCCACCAAACTGGCCAGTACAAATTCTAGAGTGCAAGAAAAAGTTAAGAGGCGTCGACCGTCAGTTTAGGTTCTAGAATGAAAGGGGCGGGGATCAAGAAAAATAGACTTACCAGAGTCGAAGTATTCACAGTCATCAAGTAAAGGGTCAAGGGTAGTATCCTTTACGGTGGACACAATTGGTATGGGCGCCTGCAAATATGAACGGAATCAACGATACACTCTCAAGGGGTGTAGAAAGGGGCAAGGAAGTTACCTGGGTAATGATTTTGGTGTTCATGTTGTATTAGAGAGTTTCAGATACAAAGGAGGTGAAGGGAGAAGGGGGAGGTAAGGTGGAACGCAGGGAAGCTATATTGGCAGTCAGTTGGAGAGAGAAGAGTTGTTAGACTTAAAAAAAACGGGACTATTAAGTCTTGCGAAGGCTTTTATTCGGTGCGGGTGTGAGGGGGTGAGGAAGAGGCAATATTGAAGTTGGGGAATCAGTGTAACAGATAATAACATGGCGTCGCTCAGTTTTAGTTAAACAATTAACGGTTTGGATGAGTGAATCCTATTCAAAGCAGTCCTTAAAAACAAATAGAACGTCGTAAACAATTAACATATAAGGTATTTAATCTAATTACGGAACCCTACCTGTCTTTCGCTAGAAAAACCTGCTAGGTCGGGAGTGCTCGGATTATTGAAACCATGCAGTCAATCAAGCACATGAGTATAGTTCAGGAACTTCATTCCTATCACCGCAGTCTTTGCTACCATGGGAATGGGAATGTGATGGCCGAGACCTTCGTCCGTTGCTTGGAATTTCTCCGCGATGAGTTATTGGATTGTGATTAGGGTGCTGGTTAGACTATGCTTACTGCATAAAGGTATCGGCTAGCATATATGCATGTAGAGGTTAATATTTGTAACATGCACTCCTACACTACGCCTAATTTACACAGCTTCAATTCCTGCTTAAATTTATGAAAATCATTAGCCGGCTTTCTCAGATATGCTTAACTCAAGTTTAACTAATTCATTTTTAACGACTCCAATACGTCTAAACCTCACCAACTGACAAGTTTGTTACGAATATGGAGGAATCAACCGTTAGTAAGCTCAGCGTCGGTAGCCAAGAGCTAGTGAAGAAGGTTGATAGTATACCAAAAAAGCGCCCACAAGAGGTTCTCGATGAGGATACATATACAGAAACCATTAGCTATCTAGTCGAGCGAGATTTCTTTCCGAATTTGTCAAAAATCAAGAAGCAAAATGAATTAATCGACTCGTTAGACACCGCGGATATCAAACGAATCAGTACTGTCACAAGGTCTATAAAGCAAGGGAACTATTTAGACACCCCTAGAAGATCTACTACAGAGCAAGCAACATTCCCTTCTAAGGAAGATCTCGAGGATCGGAAGTTTTCCCATCTAAAGAATATATCGTTGGATGATTTTCAAGCCAGATTCACTTCTGAGGATAACGCCTCTTTTCTGGATTTGTTGGAGAAAAATAACGAGGAAAAACGGCAGAAGTATAAGTATCTGTATCAAAAAGAAGCCCCTACTCTGTCCATTGAGGATCAAAAAAGAAAACAGATAGAATCCGGCCCTAGTACCGGTTCTGTAGAAAGTTGGAAGTACAAGGTTAGGCTACTGGGACTAGAAAGCTGGCGAATTGCGTACTGATGCTTGGACTCTTATGATATAGACCAAAAACTCCTTGATGTACTACCCTGAAGGATATCCTTTATTTTCGATGGAAAGCTTGACGTGCCATCAAAGTGACTTATTCCTATTTTCTTAACTCCAAATCACGTCTCATGAAAGCGAAAAACTAGAAGAGCGGGGCGAACCCAAAGCTATTGCACATAAGAATACGCGCTTTGAAACAAATAGCTCGGTAAGCAAGGACTGGGATTAATATTTGGCGCGTTGCTGATATTTACTTGCGCCAATTACCAGGAACCTTCGTTTTCGCGAAATACCGACCGAAGCATTGCCTCAGGTAGAATTATATCGATGTTATGATCTTGCGCAAGCGACTAATACAGTACTTCGTAGATTTAACTACCGAAAGTGGTAGTGACTCGCCAAAAGTCAGGGGGTATGGCTTTGTTACTCCCTCGCCACGACCTGAGGAGCTAGGGATTTTCCCATGGGATTTAGAGGATACCAAGCCAGAGAGTAGTAAGTGGATCATTGAATAACATCTGATTTCTTGATTTGGGGTATTGATGATCATATGGAAGGAACGCCTGTGTTCAAGTTACCGCCGACCCCCCGTCGAGAGCTAATTGCAATGAAACTGAGTGAGAGGGCCTCACGTAACCACCGGAAACAAGCCCAAGCATCGCCCAGATTGGGTGGATTCAAAACACCAAATAGGTATGTATTCACGGATTCACAATCCAGCCTCACACTAACGCCACTTTAAAGAATGGCGAGCCCCAGCTTATCAATGAGGTCGCAAATGCTTTCGCCCGCCGCTCAAAAGCTGTTGAAGAACAAGCTGCATATCGACTCTTCGTTCAACAACCGTCGCGAATCATACGGCGGATTAACGCCAAAGCTCAACAGTAAGAAGTTGCATTGTAATGCTTCGTCTTGTGAAGCTCGCTAACTTCATTTCCATAGGCTCGAAGTCGACGATCAGAGCAAATGTGACTACACCCAGACGAGCTGAAGCAATCACGCCGCAAAGGGCTTCCATCACCGATGATTTGCTTGAGTTTAAAAAGGCAGCTTGAGAGCGGATCAATCACTTGTATTTTTACCAGTAGTCTGTTTTATCACTAGCACCAATAAATATGTACCATATAAAGTAATGAAGCCGTTGAGAATCATCAGAATAATCAACAACGAGGAAGCATGCCCCTGAAATTACTGGAATCTAGGAAAGGTTTGTATCAGCATTCTAAGAGAGATGTCGAACGTCCAATCTGTACTCCACTATCTAGAAGGTCTAGCGAATGACGTCTTGATTGAAGATTCGTCTTCACATGGCAATCGATCTCGATTTCATTGGGTTTAGCACCAAGGGGTTCGTATCGAAGTAAGGGGTGTGCTACAGATAGAACGTGGTGATGGTGCTAGTACATGATAGATAGTGATCGGTGTATACGAAGAAGAGAATCAACGAATATCATCATGTGCAAGCGTAGGCGTTATCAATGAGTGCTATCATGTGCAAACGTCGGCTGTCAATGAGTGGTATCATTTGCTAATCTCACGGGCTGAGCATGATAGGAGCTGGCTTAAGATACGCTACTAATGATAAGAACGTAGTGGCAATGACAAGAATCAAGTGGCAATGATAGGAGCCACGATGCGTTGCGTGAGATTAGATTGGCAAATATAATGACAATCTGGGTGCGCATTTTGCATCTGTGTAGAGTCATTGGCCCTTCGATGAATCGAAAGTAAGTTCATTATCTGGTACATGTTGTGTCTCCAAATAATCAGGGGATCGCGGAAAGTTTATGAAAGACTCTCAGTCATTAGGGGATCGTGGAAAGATTATGGAAATTGTCATCATGGAGCACCTACTTCAGACTTGATTGGCTCACCTTCCCCTGATACTGCTTAATATCTCTATAAAATCGATGCCCTTGAGCGAACAACTATAAATTCTCAGCGTTCCCTCTGGAACGGCCAACTCATTCGCCTTGACTGGAGTCCGTCATTCTTTTCTTTTGGCCTTTTTACTCTGATAAACATGTCCTTGAATTACGAGACTACTGTTGACGAACTCTCGGGTGATCTAGCAAACATTCATTTTGAATGTGAAAATCCATGTCTTGATGTTACCAAATGCAAGGCTCAAATTCGTGCGGCTGACAAGGAGAGAGCCATCTCACTGCTCCAAAGATTGACCGAATGCAGGGACTCGGAGAAACTGGCCCAAATTGTTGAAGAAGTGGCTGCTTTTGTTGACAACGTTGGGGTTGTCGAGGCAGTCGTCACCTTTGGAATGATTGACCTTCTGAAGGTAGCCGCCCAAAATAAAAAATCCCCCGTTGATCGTGAGGGTGCTCTGTTAGTTTACGCTGCTCTGGCCAAACGCCTTGGCCATTCGATCGAGCCTTACCTCGTCTCTGAACTACCAATTATTCTTGGCGGGTTCTCCGACAAATCTACTACTGTGCGCGAGGCAGCCAGAATAGCAGGTACTGCGCTAATGGCGCTGCCATGCGAGCATGCCGTCCCAGCACTGTTGCCAGTGCTTTTTGATGCGCTAGAAAATGGAAAATGGCAAACGAAGCTCGGAAGTCTGGCTCTTATCAGTGAGCTCTCTCGAGGTTCACCTGAACAGGTCCAAGCTTGCCTTCCCGATATTATTCCACGCGTTTCCGAAATAATGTGGGATACAAAGCCTGAAGTTCAGGCTGCCGCTAAGGCAACCATGAGAAGTGTGTGCGATGTCGTGGGAAATCCCGATATCGAGCCTTCTCTGGATTCTCTAATTGGCTGTATTGCCGCTCCTGAAAATGTTCCAGAATGTATTCACCAGTTAGCCGCAACAACATTTGTCACCCAGGTCGAGGCCCCAGCACTTGCCATCATGACTCCCCTTCTCACTAGAGGCTTAGCTGAACGGAACCCCGCGGTTCAGCGTCAAACTGCAGTAATCATCGAGAATATGTGTAAATTGGTGGAGAATCCAGCTGATGCAGCCCAGTTTTTACCAAAACTTCTCCCCGGACTTGACAGGATTATCGAGATCGGCGCTAACCCGGAGTTACGTAGTGTAGCCGAACGGGCACGCTCTACCCTAGTCCGTGTTGGTGGCGCAAATGCTGACATTTTGGAGCCTTTACTCGACACGACAGAAGCCACTGAAGTCTTGAAGATTCTGAACAAGGAGATCACCGATGTCTCCTCCTCTATCCTCGAAACATCACAGATCGCCCTCCATTACATTGCCACTATGTGTGCAGGCCTTGTAAACAGACGCAGCTTCGAGGTTGTGGATTGGGATATTTGTATCGTTCCTTATCTTGCTCCATTGATTTCGCAAAAGAATGCCGATATAGTCTGTGCCAATACCTTGAAATTCTATGTCGAGCGGGATGAGAAGCGTTCCAAAGATGCGGCAGCGGCTGCAGAGGATGAGGAGGGCGAGGAGCTTTGCGATTGCGAATTCTCGCTGGCATATGGTGGCATGATTCTACTGAATAACACCCGGCTAAAGTTGCGCCGTGGACAGCGTTATGGCCTTTGCGGTCCCAATGGTGTGGGGAAATCCACGCTCATGCGATCCATAGCTGAAGGAAAGCTGAACGGATTCCCATCACCGGACGAGCTTAAAACAGTGTTCGTGGAGCACAATCTGCAAGCTGAGGAGGCAGAACTAGGGGTGCGTGAATTCATAGCGAAGGATCAGAATCTCTCTCATGTTTCTGAAGAAGAAATCAAAACCATGCTGCTAAGTGTTGGTTTCACTGAGGACATGCAAATCATGGCGGTTTCGTCCCTTTCTGGAGGCTGGAAGATGAAATTGGAATTGGCACGTGCGATGTTAATGCAAGCGGATATACTGCTTCTCGACGAGCCTACCAATCATTTGGATGTTGCCAACGTTGCGTGGCTGGTGAATTATCTCAACAGTCTCTCCAGCGTTACCAGCATCATAGTCTCTCATGATTCCGGCTTCCTGGATAGTGTGTGCACAAACATCATACACTATGAAAGTCGAAAATTAAAGAATTACAAGGGGAATCTCTCGGAGTTTGTGAAGCATTATCCAGAGGCCAAATCGTATTATCAATTGGCGAGCGTCACCCACAAATTCAAACTACCCGTGCCTGGTATATTGGACGGCGTCAAATCGAAAGGCAAGGCTATCCTGAAGATGACAAACATTGGCTACACCTATCCAGGTGCCAGTAGAGTAGCTTTAAGGGATATATCCGTGCAGTGCTCTCTAAATTCTCGCGTTGCTGTGATCGGGCCTAATGGTGCTGGTAAGTCCACCATGATCAAGGTCCTAACGGGGGAAATTGTTCCTGACTGCGGCGAAATTAAGAAGCACCCTAACCTGCGGGTCGCCTACGTAGCTCAGCATGCCTTCCATCATGTTGAGCAGCATCTCGATATCACACCGAACGAATACATCCGCTGGCGCTACCAAAACGGTGAGGATCGAGAGTCGTTGGTGAAAGCCGATCGTCAAATTACCGACGAAGAGCTGAAACAAATGAACACTATCGTCTTGTGGGAAGGGGAAAAGCTCAAAGTAGAGGGTTTGTACGGACGTCGCAAGGCAGGCCGTTCTTCAGAGTACGAGGTTCAATGGGTCGGCAAGAGCCATCAAGAAAATGGCTGGGTACCTCGTGAGGACTTGGAAAAATGGGGATTCAAAAAAATGTTGGATGCATACGATGCCAAGGAGGCCGCTCTTGCCGGCGCCTGGACTAGGCAGCTGACCGCGAAGGAAGTGGAAAAGCATTTGGGGGATCTTGGGTTGGATGCAGAATTCGCTACTCACAGTCGAATCCGTGGATTATCAGGTGGTCAGAAAGTAAAGGTGGTGATTGCGGCAGCAATGTGGCTGAATCCACACCTGCTTGTCTTGGATGAGCCTACCAACTACCTGGATCGCGATTCTCTGGGTGCCTTGGCAGAAGCCATTAAGGATTTCGAGGGAGGGGTCGTGATGATTTCCCATCATACTGAATTCACTGAATCCCTATGCACCGAAACTTGGAAGGTTGATGCCGGTACCGTAACTCTGGAAGGAAACGACTATACTTCCAATTCTGCCGAGAAAATTCAAGCCCGTGATGAAGCGGAGACTAAAATCGATGCTTTTGGAAACGTATCCAAAGTCTCCTCCCAGAAGAAGCTCACCCGAAAGGAGCTCAAACAAAAGCAAAAGCGGAGGGCCCAAAGAATTGCCAATGGGGAAGAAGTAAGCAGCGATGAAGACATCGCATAAGAGAGATATCATAGACCATCACCTATTAACATTGTACGGAATAAATATCACCTATTAACGCTGTACGGAATAAATATATCTTATCGTTGTAAAAGGTCAGGTTGATCCACTCAGACCTTCTAAGCAAGATTTGTGACGTAATTTCGATGGAGGTGTCCCTGTTTCCTATCAACATAGTAGGATTCTCCCGATGTCTATTCGAACCCTTCCAATCTAAGCATAAATGAACGGTCGCTTGCCAAGAAAGTTAGTGGCGATTATATTTGCTGAATTCCAGACAATATCTGATTCAAACCTGCAAGAATGGATGGCAAGTATTCCACGAGTCAAAATAGCCACCGAAGTATCATTAGCATGACAGTACTAAGATATATAGTGCTATCATTAGCCACTCAAGCGTGTAATATGGATAGTCACATTGTCCTCCTCATAATCTGCAGCGTCTTCCTTGGGATATTGTGCGTTCCCGCCGCCATCCGATATGCCCGTAGTCGATGGGCTGTAAATCTCCTATTGCTAATCATCGGCTCTATTCTAGGGATCGTCGGCGCCATTCTAACAAGGAATCAGCCTAACACCGGTCTAATTCTTCGAGAGGTCTCTTATGGCCTATTTCTTGCCATCGCAGTTATATTGCTAATAATCACAGTGAGCTACACCTTCTACACCCCATATAAGCGCGTCAACTCATCACTATGGATCGCTGGATTCTGTAGCGCGCTCATTCTAGTGAAGTCGATCTCCAGACTAGTAAATCTCTTAACCACTGGTACTCCCTCATCCACCAACGATCCAGTGGAGGGCCTCAGAATGCTTACTTCATACATGAACGACTTCCCAGCATTTATCATATGCGATCCATTGATGGAATGGCTGACAACAAATGTTCTGTTAAGCGTTAATCTGAAGGAGCACTTTGTGCATCCGGTTGAAAAAGCCGATATTCTTCAGCAGGTATGAGATGTGAGCCCCTTAATGATCATAGGTCAGATTGGACAAGCCTAACGTAAATTACCTAAGTGAAATTTTCCACAGTAAACGTGCCACAATATTGCCATTTATAATCAAAATGCTGTGGATCTGTAGGTTTGAGGGTATAAATTTGGGTCAAGAAGCCTATGATGCCCGAGTGTATTGCCAACCGAAGATTTTATTACGCTGGAACATTGTTTACTCAGATTCTCCAAATGCCTGATTGAGAAAATATTGTGAGGTGAGACATGAACCGAGTATAATATGATGAAGATCACTTCGAACACTGGTCTCTTGCTTGTGTATATAGCCTGCTCCTGGCCATTCCCGACTCTATGGAACGAGTCCTTGCTGCCTATATGGCTATATGCAAAGAGGAGAGTAATGAAGGTGGTCTCAGCATCTCTTCCCCAGAACACAGTATAAATACGTGCACTTTGGTTGTTGGATATCATCAACTACTACTTCTGGATAAGTACACTCCAAAAATGAACTCATTCCTTTGCCTGCTGGTTCTCGCGCTCTGCCTCACTGCGACTGTGGTGGATACCCTGCCATTGCACAACGTTAGTCGACCTAGTCCTGATTTTGCAGCAGCTGTCAATGCAGCTAAAGCTCACACACTCATGAAGAAGGACAAATACTCGCATGGGAGTGGTACGAATAACTATGATAATGGGAAAGACTACAACAACGGCAGCAAAAGTTACAGCAATGGAAACGGAAATAGCAAGAGCAATGGGGACGAGAGTAGCTCTGGTATCGGTAGCTCAGGTAGCAATAGAAGCAGTAGTAGCGGTAGCAATAGCCAGAGCACTACCTCCTCCAAGGGTACACTGCAATTCCGGTTCAACAATGGGCAGTGCACTGACTGGGCCGATGCTCGCTACGCACAGCTGACAGGCCATCACGTAGCATGGTCGGGTGATGCACTAACCTGGACCTCCTCCGCCAGAAACACTGCTGGCTGGGCAGTTTCGAGTCAGCCCAAAGCCCCCTCCATCATTGTCATCCAGCCTGGGAATCAAGGTGTCGGCAGTGATGGCCACGTTGCAGTGGTTGAGAGGATTGAATCTGATGGTGAGGTGTACACCAGCAACTACAATTACAACGGAGGCCCCTATGTCAAAACCTATGTGACCTTCAAGACAGGCAATGGGGTTAGCTTCATTTGGCATGACTGATTCATCACTTTGCTTAATTTGGCACAACCGACTGAACGGGTATTTCATTAGCTGGCTAATAAAGTACAGATATGGTTCAAAGCAACTTGGATCTAGATCGAACGGGGATTGGCTAATGAATGGTGGCTGTACAGTTCTTTCAGTCATACTCGACAATTACGAAAGGGTTGCTTACCCCATGATCAATGGTTTCAATATTCCCTAAGCGTAACATTCGCATCTAGTAGTAGGCTCGGAGAAACCATAGATCCGGTATAAAGGCCACCGTCCAGATTTAACGACACGCTTGTTTGCAAGGATTACTCCTTAAGGGGATATCGGTATATATTTTCTGCATACCAGATACACCACTAATTCAACGTCAAAGCTATTTGGAATGGTTTCCTCCATGTGATTAGCGGATAGAGATGTCCGTTCACAGATTGTCTACTACTGGAGTTGCGCACAATTTGTACCATATCCCTTGAAATAAAAGTGACTTCGTATTCATCTTCAATCATGACAGGCCTGTTCAATATAGTAGTAGTGAGTCAGCTTCGAAAACTGAAGGTCGTCAGTTCACCCGCGGCGCTTGATAATATATTCTGTTTATAGTGCAGTTAATATTCATCAGTGATATATGAACTGCTTAAAAGGCCATACAAATATAGCTACTAATCGCAAAATAGAATCTTGCGGAAAAACGTGATGGAATGGTGCATCACTTATTTATTTATTGGGGTATTTTCTATTGGGTATCTGAGCTGGACCTCTTCTCCTATTCATACCAGATGAAGGACACTCCTTCGCCAGGCCAGAAGTTAACATATGTGGTGATGTAGGGACCGCCGCGTCCATTCTCAACATAGTTCCAATTGCTGGTGTAAACACTTCCGTCGTCATTGATGCTCTCGACGACCGCGACATGGCCATAGGAGTCGCAACCCTGATATCCAGGCTGGATGGCAATGATCGAAGGAACTCGTGGCTCGCTGGAGACAACCCAGCCTTCGGTGTTTTCAGCGCTTGCTGGCCACGTCTTGGCATTCCCCCACCACTGAGTGTGATGACAGGTGAGCTGGTAATAACGAGCATCTGCCCAATCGGTGCATTGACCATTATCGAAGCGAAATTGCAGTGAGCATGCATTGTAGAGCTCGGATAGACCAGCGAGCTGAGCATGTGATCCAGATGTCTCGGTAGCGTTTGATGAGCCTGAGGTGGTGCTTGGTGTGGTCGAGGTGGGAAGCGCTTGGACAGCCAGACTTAGAAGACCAACGGCAGCGACAACAGCACCCGAAAGAAAGGAAGAGATTTTGACCATATTGTACTATTGAGTGTTTTGAACGTGCTGAATTCATGTCACGAAGCTCGTAATATATAGCTGAGGAGATCCGAGGAAGGTCGATCCAACGAATAACAGATCACATCGCGCTCACTATTCCAGGCTAGGATTTAACTGGGCTATCCATAACAAGTGGCATTTGGAATTCGATTCCTACCATCGAGTTAAAGCTCAGTAAGAAATTTCCAAAACCCCCAATCCAATCAATCTGGATCTTGCTTACCTTTGCAGATCGAATTGTACTTCAAGTTATTCACCATATATGGAGACCGCAAGTTGGTCACAGATTGGTTTAGTAATCCTCGATGAAGTTTGACTACTGCCATGTTTGGTCATGGAAGTCAATTTGGCACGCCCCTAGATCTACATTTCCGATTAGGGATTAGTCTATCATCTCAGTGCGCAGAGTCAGTTTTTTGCTTTAGTTTTAGAAGATCAGGAAGGTTTCTTGTTAGTAGAGTGTCCAATTCTCGAAGATTCAAGGACCCCGCCTACCGTAGTGCGAACACGGAATATCGAATTCAAGTCTAGACTCTGTCAATATAGGCCTACGTAGATCGTGAAATATCAGATCCTGAGATTATTGACTTTCATCTAAAATAGGTGCGGAGATGGCGGATTTTTTTGATCGGTTACTTTCGTTTTATCACTATCTTTATCCAATTGTTTTGTGTTGAAAAAGCTTTGATAGAATCCTCTATGTTTGAACCATATGTTTGTATCGGTTTCGGAACAAGTGTGATTCCATGTACTACATTCCATTGCTGGCTAATGTATACGTTGACCCATACGGTAGACACGATTTGGAGCAGCCACGAAACTACAATTGTTACAGAGTAAACCCGTAATATCAAACCATAATACAAGCACTACGTCTTTACCCTCTAAAGTGTATGCATCTTTCACTCGTATAATATTAAGGCTAGAGGGGCCTTTGTTGCAAACTCCATAATTCCTGCTGCTAAGAGTAAGTAAATATCCGATATCTATAACTAGTCTCCTAAATGCAAAGACTGAGTTAATCAGGTTGATGTAAATATGGCAACAATCACAAATAATCATTACGACTAGCTAGTGCTATATGCATCTCCGAGCAACAATGCTACTTGTCAATGTTATAGTATTTCAGTCAAGCGCGATAAACGCATATCAGGCAGGTCACACTGGAAAACGAGATAGAGTGGTGTTTTACTTATTTATTTATTGGGGTATTTTCTATTGGGTATCTGAGCTGGACCTCTTCTCCTATTCATACCAGATGAAGGAGACTCCTTCGCCAGGCCAGAAGTTAACATATGTGGTGATGTAGGGACCGCCGCGTCCATTCTCAACGTAGTTCCAGTTGCTGGTGTAGACACTTCCGTCGTCATTGATGCTCTCGACGACCGCGACATGGCCATAGGAGTCGCAACCCTGATATCCAGGCTGGATGACAATGATCGAAGGAACTCGTGGCTCGCTGGAGACAACCCAGCCTTCGGTGTTTTCAGCGCTTGCTGGCCACGTCTTGGCATTCCCCCACCACTGAGTGTGATGACAGGTGAGCTGGTAATAACGAGCATCTGCCCAATCGGTGCATTGGCCGTTATCGAAGCGAAATTGCAGTGAGCATGCATTGTAGAGCTCGGATAGACCAGCGAGCTGAGCATGTGATCCAGATGCCTCGGTAGCGTTTGATGAGCCTGAGGTGGTGCTTGGAGTGGTCGAGGTGGGAAGCGCTTGGACAGCCAGACTTAGAAGACCAACGGCAGCGACAACAGCGCCCGAAAGAAAGGAAGAGATTTTGACCATATTGTACTATTGAGTGTTGTGAACGTGTTGAATCCATGGCACAAAGCTCGTAATAAATAGCTGAGGAGATCTGAGAAAGGTCAATCCAACAAGCAACAAGTCACAGTCCGCTTACTATTCTGGGCCAGGATTTAACGGAGCTATCCATAACAAGTGGCATTTGGAATTCGATTCCTACCATCGAGTTGAAGCCGAGTAGAAAATTTCTCAAACCATTAATCCAGTAGATTTGTATCTTACCTTCCAAAATGAAGCATATATCAAGGATGCTGCCATATATGAAAATTCATCTAGTTATAGAATGTCCTTATTCCTAATTTACTACCACATTAGGCTTGGAAGGCACGTGCTTATATTTCCGATTTCGATTCAGGATCGCTCCAAGTAGTCCACAGTCGTTGAGATTCTTGATTATGGTACTAATTGTGCTTTTTCTTGACGGAACATTGTAGGAACCTCGCGATGTCTGGATATGTTACACTCTAAAAAGTGCTTTTTTCTCAGTAATCAGTTGAAGTCTAGACCCTACCAACATGGTGCTTCGAATTCAGGCTTCAAAGATCCACCCATAGCGTATTTTTAGAGTCAAAAGTCTCGGGTTTTGTTAACGAAAGATCGTTAACCTGTAGATTTGGGGGACCGATGCAATGTCATCTTGGTCTTCTGAAGACTCTGCTACTTACCTTCATTCAAATACATTCGTATATCGGGTAATTAAAATTGGGCCCCTAAGGGTAGCTGATCAATTTATGTAGCAATTCTCCAAACGCCAAAATCTGAAAACAAAAAAGTCGTATTGGTATAAGAAGAGTCAGAATCAACGAATGCAAGATGCATCACTAAGAGTAGGATTGGGAGGAAGTGGTGGAACCAGCAATGGGAGTATTGATTAGAAGAACAGTTCTAATGTGATGGTTGGGGAATAGGGGTAAGGATCTGGAAGCTTATATTAATGTGGGGTGTGTGACGTCCTGAGTAGACTGCTATCAGAAGCGATATTATTACACTGGAACATTGTTTACTCAGATGCCCTATACGCCTGATGAGAGATTATTGAGAAATGAGACATGAGCTGAGTATGATATGGCGAAAATCTATTTTCATCATATGGCACGCTAACTCTGGACTCTTGCCCATGTATGTTGATTGCTCTTCATTCCCGACTCTATGGAACGAGTCCTTGCTGCCTATATGGCTATATGCAAAGAGAAGAGTAATGAAGGTGGTCTCCGCATCCCTTACCCAGAACACAGTATAAATACGTGCACTTTGGTTGTTGGATATCATCAACTACTACTTCTGGATAAGTACACTCCAAAAATGAACTCATTCCTTTGCCTGCTGGTCCTCGCACTCTGCCTCACTGCAAATGTGGTGGATACCCTGCCATTGCACGACGTCAGTCGACCTAGTCTGGGTCTTGCAGGAGCTGTCGATGCAGCTAAAGCGCACACACTCATGAAGAAGGACAAATACTCGCATGGGAGTGGTACGAATAACTATGGTAATGGGAAAGACTACTACAACGGCAGCAAAAGTTACAGCAATGGAAACGGAAATAGCAAGAGCAATGGGGACGAGAATAGCTCTGGTATCGGTAGTTCAGGTAGCAATGGAAGCAGTAGTAGCGGTAGCAATAGCCAGAGCACTACCTCCTCCAAGGGTACACTGCAATTCCGGTTCAACAATGGGCAGTGCACTGACTGGGCCGATGCTCGCTACGCACAGCTGTCAGGCCATCATGTAGCATGGTCGGGTGATGCACTAACCTGGACCTCCTCCGCCAGAAATGCTGCTGGCTGGACGGTTTCGAATCAGCCCAAAGTCCCCTCCATCATTGTCATCCAGCCTGGGAATCAAGGTGTCGGCAGTGATGGCCACGTTGCAGTGGTTGAAAGGATTGAATCTGATGGTGAGGTGTACACCAGCAACTACAATTACAACGGAGGCCCCTATGTCAAAACCTATGTGACCTTCAAGACAGGCAATGGGGTTAGCTTCATTTGGCATGACTGATTCATCACTTTGCTTTATTTGGCACAACCGACTGAACGGGTATTTCATTAGCTGGCTAATAAAGTACAGATATGGTTCAAAGCAACTTGGATCTAGATCGAACGGGGATTGGCTAATGAATGGTGGCTGTACAGTTCTTTCAGTCATACTTGACAATTACGAAAGGGTTGCTTACCCCATGATCAATGGTTTCAATATTCCCTAAGCGTAACATCCGCATCTAGTAGTAGGCTCGGAGAAACCATAGATCCGGTATAAAGGCCACCGTCCAGATTTAACGACACGCTTGTTTGCAAGGATTACTCCTTAAGGGGATATCGGTATATATTTTCTGCATACCAGATACACCACTAATTCAACGTCAAAGCTATTTGGAAATGGTTTCCTCCATGTGATTAGCGGATAGAGATGTCGTTCACAGATTGTCTACTACTGGAGTTGCGCACAATTTGTACCATATCCCTTGAAATAAAAGTGACTTCGTATTCACCTTCAATCATGACAGGCCTGTTCAATATAGTAGTAGTGAGTCAGCTTCGAAAACTGAAGGTCGTCAGTTCACCCGCGGCGCTTGATAATATATTCTGTTTATAGTGCAGTTAATATTCATCAGTGATATACGTGCATCGAATACTTAAGAGCTGCTTAAAAGGCCATACAAATATAGCTACTAATCGCTAAAATAGAATCTTGCTGGAAAAACGTGATGGAATGGTACTTCACTTATTTATTTATTGGGGTATTTTCTATTGGGTATCTGAGCTGGACCTCTTCTCCTATTCATACCAGATGAAGGACACTCCTTCGCCAGGCCAGAAGTTAACATATGTGGTGATGTAGGGACCGCCGCGTCCATTCTCAACGTAGTTCCAGTTGCTGGTGTAGACACTTCCGTCGTCGTTGATGCTCTCGACGACTGCGACGTGGCCATAGGAGTCGCAACCCTGATATCCAGGCTGGATGGCAATGATCGAAGGAACTCGTGGCTCGCTGGAGACAACCCAGCCTTCGGTGTTTTCAGCGCTTGCTGGCCACGTCTTGGCATTCCCCCACCACTGAGTGTGATGACAGGTGAGCTGGTAATAACGAGCATCTGCCCAATCGGTGCATTGGCCGTTATCGAAGCGAAATTGCAGTGAGCATGCATTGTAGAGCTCGGATAGACCAGCGAGCTGAGCATGTGATCCAGATGTCTCGGTAGCGTTTGATGAGCCTGAGGTGGTGCTTGGAGTGGTCGAGGTGGGAAGCGCTTGGACAGTCAGACTTAGAAGACCAACGGCAGCGACAACAGCGCCCGAAAGAAAGGAAGAGATTTTGACCATATTGTACTATTGAGTTGTTGTGAACGTGTTGAATCCATGGCACAAAGCTCGTAATATATAGCTGAGGAGATCTGAGGAAGGTCAATCCAACAAATACCAGATCACAACGCGCCCACTATTCTAGGCCAGGATTTAACGGGGCTAACCATAACTAGTGGCCTATAGGAATTCAATTCCTACCATCGAGTTGAAGTTGAGATAGGAAATTTCCAAAATCCCCAGTCAAATCAATCTGGATCTTGCTTACTTCAAGTTATCCACCAGATATGGAAACCACAAGTTTGTCACAGATTGGTGCAGAAATCCTCGATGAAGATTGACTACTGCCCTATTTGGTCATGGAAGTCAATTTGGCACGCCCCTAGATCTTCATTTCCGATTAGGGATTAGTCTTTCATCTCAGCGCGCAGTATCAGTTGTTTGCTTTTCGTTATAGAAGATCAGGAAGGTCCCTTGTTAGTAGGGTGACCAATTCCCGGTGATCGAAGGACCCCACCCACCATAGTGTAAACACGGAATATCGAACTCAAGTCTAGACTCTGTCAATATAGGCCTATGTAGATCTGAATATCTGAGATCTGTCATCTAAAATGGGTGCGGAGATGGCGGATTTTTTTGATCGGTTACTTTCGTTTTATCATTATCTTTATCCAATTGTTGTGTGTTGATAGAGCTTTGATAGGATTCTCCATGCTTGAGCCATATGTGTATTGCGGTTTCGGAACAAGTGTGATTTCATCTATTACATTCTATTGTTGGTTAATGTGTGTGTTGACCCATACGGTAGTAATGATTTGGAGCAGCCACGAAACTGCAATTGTTACAGAGTAAACCCGTAATATCAAACCATAATATAAGCACTACGTCTTTACCCTCTAAAGTGTATACATCTTCTACTCGTATATGTTAAGGCTAGAGGGGCCTTTGTTGTAGACTCCATAATTCCTGCTGCTAAAAGTAAGTAAACATTAGATATCTATAACGCATCTCTTACATGCGAAGACCGAGTTAATTAACTTGAAGTAAATCTGGTGATAAACACAAATAATAATTACGACTAGCCAGTACTATATGCATCTCCGAGCAACAATCCTACTTCTCAATGTTATGATACTTCAGTCAAGCGTGATAAACGCATAGAAGGTAGGTCACACTGGAAAACGAGATAGAGTGATGTTTCACTTATTTATTTATTGGGGTATTTTCTATTGGGTATCTGAGCTGGACCTCTTCTCCTATTCATACCAGATGAAGGACACTCCTTCGCCAGGCCAGAAGTTAACATATGTGGTGATGTAGGGACCGCCGCGTCCATTCTCAACGTAGTTCCAGTTGCTGGTGTAGACACTTCCGTCGTCGTTGATGCTCTCGACGACCGCGACATGGCCATAGGAGTCGCAACCCTGATATCCAGGCTGGATGGCAATGATCGAAGGAACTCGTGGCTCGCTGGAGACAACCCAGCCTTCGGTGTTTTCAGCGCTTGCTGGCCACGTCTTGGCATTCCCCCACCACTGAGTGTGATGACAGGTGAGCTGGTAATAACGAGCATCTGCCCAATCGGTGCATTGGCCGTTATCGAAGCGAAATTGCAGTGAGCATGCATTGTAGAGCTCGGATAGACCAGCGAGCTGAGCATGTGATCCAGATGCCTCGGTAGCGTTTGATGAGCCTGAGGTGGTGCTTGGAGTGGTCGAGGTGGGAAGCGCTTGGACAGCCAGACTTAGAAGACCAACGGCAGCGACAACAGCGCCCGAAAGAAAGGAAGAGATTTTGACCATGTTGTACTATTGAGTTGTTGTGAACGTGTTGAATCCATGGCACAAACCTCGCAATATATAGCTGAGGAGATCTGAGGAAGGCTAACCCAGCAAACAACAGATCGTAGTCCGCTAACTATTCCAGGCCAGGATTTAACGGGGATAACCATAACCAGTGGCCTTAGGAATTCTATTGCTATCATCCAGTTAAAGTTGGGCCAACGATTCCTACAGTTCTCAATCGATTCGATGTGGATCTGGCTCACCTTCGCTTATTGGATAGTACATCTGAACACCATATATGGTGGAGTACATGGTTCTGTATTTTATAATGGAGATATTCAGCCGCCATATTTAGTCATGGTAGTCGATTTGGCACGTCCTTAGATCTGCACTTGCAATTAGGGATGATCTCAGTCAGAGGTATATCTGATCTTCTATAAAGAAAGCGAATAATTGTTACTGCGCACCAAGTGATTGTCTAATTCTCAGTACTGCAGTGTAATCACATATTAATGAGTTCAAGTCCAGACTGTGTGAGCGTAAGCGTATGTGAAACGTTCATTATAAGCCAATAAGAGGAGCTTAGCTGATAATTTCAACATGCTACATCACTTGTTTCATCATCTCAGCCATTTATTTTGGATCGACAAAGCTTTGATAAGATTCGCCTCACTTGAGCCATGCGCTTCTTGCTGTTGCTGAATCCACACAGCTTTATGCATCATATTTCATTGTTGGCTGATGTCCATCTTGACAGGTGAGCTATTTATACTTTTTAGCGATTACATATCCAATATTTTTACAAGATAAAACTAAAGTACAATGATTATATCTGTTGATGGGTGCTCGTTGTTTGATCATCATGGCTAAAGAATACTGAAAACAAACAAAGATAGAAAATATTACCAAGATGTAGGTGCTGTAGCCAAGCCTGCAAAAGGCAAGCAAAGGCCTGAAAAGGTTAGAATCTGTTTGCAAAAACAGCACACAATCAATGAATGCTCTAGAAAGAGAAGAAGGTACTCCTGAGTTCTACAGTTGGCTCTGTTGGTGTAAGTAACATTTTCACACACCCTATAAGAGAAAAAATATACTTCAAATCTTGACATACTCAATGGCTAATATATATCATTGTTATTGCTGTATCCAAGAGAAAAGTGTAATAAACTCTTGAATTAGTTAACTGAACCTAAGTGATGACTAAGTGCAGAATCTTAGAATTGTGAAGGGTGACAGAAATATTAGCAGAGAAGTTCTGGTCTAAAATTGGTTTTGTATATAGTTGAGTTGGGCTATAAAGGCAGCAGAGTTGGCTTGCTATATAGGCTAGGCTTGGTGTTCTTGGGAATACTGGATGTGCTAGGCTTGGGTGAAAACTAGAACAGAATTGTGGAATTCTTGATTTTGCTGAGCACATTAATTTGTGAGCACACACTAAACCAAAAGGTTCAGTAAACTTTATTTATACTTTTCTGATTGAGTAGACATTAGTAAGTGCCAAGAGATTGGACTAATTGAAATCTGTTAGGGTGTTGATAGGTGCATAAGATAAATGAAAAATTGCATCATTAATTGGCTGATGTCTTGGCAACTGCTAAGTGGTTGGATAAATCTCAGATGACTAATCACTTGGAAAGGCTTAGCAGATCAGTTAAGGACATCATGACCTCATGAAAATTGATCAGGTATAACAGCTAATACAGACTGTGAGAAGTGATAAATTAAACCATTACAGGGATTAGTTATGTTTAGGTTAGGGATATACAGGGGAGACAGTCACCAATGGATGATATTTTATTTCAGTTGAAACAAAAAAGCCAGTGCTACTGTTGTAGCTTTGATACAAGAGTGTGTAGCTGAGGGGAATTTGTAGGCAAGTTAATAAGGAGAGATCATAGTTCTTCAGTACTTAAGACACTGTTCTGTGGGAAGGGGGTAGCAAGAGGGGTAAGAATAATTTGTGAACAACATTGATAAGGGGAATGTGACAAGGATTGATACTCATCATCAAGGGAGTGTGCTGTTTCAGATATTGCTGCTAAAGGTCTGTCAAGTACTTCAGGTAGGCCAGCTTGGGTTTCTCTGACTGCAAAATATAATGAGCAAACTTCTTGACTTCAGGATACCCAAGTATTGCTTTCCTACAGGAGCCAGGTGTAGTGTGGTGGGTTCTCTTCCAGGCCTTAATCAGTGGATTGTTGCAGTGGTGAAGTCTGAGATATAATCTGGTTCTAAGGTAGTGAAGTCTGATCTTATAGGGCATAAGCCCAAAAGCACCAAGAATAGCATGTCTGTAGGGGCATTCAGGCAAATGAGGCACCAAGGTGGTAATAGCACCATACTGCAAACTTGTCAAGCTTAGTGCAGTCTCTAGAAGTAAGAGAGAGAAGTGGTAAGCCAAATTCCAGGACAGGGAAGACAAACTGCTTGAGTAGAAGGATGGCAGCTGGGAGCAGAAGTTGTAGGAGGTGTAACACCCAGTAGCTTGTGGGGTGCCTGTCTTGCCAGGATAATTCTCTTCTTCAGGTGTGCTCCAGAGTCTAGTCCAGTAGGAAGGAAAGGAAAGCCAAGATATGTAGCAGAAACCTGAGCAGGTAGAGTGGCAGTTGTCTCAAGTTGATAGGACAGCCCAAAGGTACTGTCTTTGCAATGGAAAGCTGGAGATTACTCTTCTGCAGATACTGGTGGATGGTCTGGGAGTCTTGTTGCACATTGGAGGAGAATATTCTGATGTCATCAGCAAAGAGAGTAACCAGGCAGTCAGCTGAGAGATCTTGGAAAGTCAATCAGGAAGATGGCAAGCAGAATAGGACCAAGCACAGAGCCTTGAACCACTCCATTAGGAACTGAGAACACAGATGATTGCTCACTTTGGTGCAGAACTTTTGCTTGTGGATCCAGAAACAGAGGGGGGGAGACAGTCACCAACAGGTGAAATCTTTATTTCAGTTGAAACAAACAAGCCAGTGCTACTGTTGTAGCTTTGATACAAGAGTGTGTAGCTGAGGGGAATTTACAGGTAAGTTAATAAGAAGTGATGATAGTACTTCAGTGCTCAAGACACTGTTCAGTGAGAAGGGGTGTAGCATGTGAGGTAAGAATGACTTGTGAACAACATTAATGAGGGGAATGTGATAAGGATTGATACTCATCATCAAGGGAGTGTGCTGCTGCAGATATTGCTGCCAAAGGTCTGTCAAGTATTTCAGGTAGGCCAGCTTGGGTTGTTCTGACTGCAGCATATAATGAGCAAACTTCTTGACTTCAGGATCTCCAAGTATAGTTCTCCAGCAGGAGCCAGGTGTAGTGTGGTGTGTTCTCTTCCAGGCCTTAATCAGAGGGTTGTTGCAGTGGTGAAGTCTGAGACATAATCTGGTTCTAAGGTAGAGAAGTCTGATCTTATAGGGCATAAACCCAAAAGCACCAAGAATAGCATGTCTGTAGGGGCATTCAGGCAAATGAGGCACCAAGGAGGTAATGCACCATACTGCAAACTTGTCAAGCTTAGTGCAGTCTCTAGAAGTAAGAGTGAGAAGTGGTAAGCCAAATTCCAGGAAAGGGAAGGCTAACTGCTTGAGTAGAGAGAGGCAGCTGGGAGCAGAAGTTTTAGGAGTTGTAACAACCAGTAGCTTGCGGAGTGCCTGTCTTGCCAGGATAATTCTCTTCTTCAGGTGTGCTCCAGAGTCTAGTCCAGTAGGAAGGAAAGGAAAGCCAAGATATGTAGCAGAAGCCTGAGCAGGTAGGGTGTAGGAGTTATAGTAAGGGCTAGGAAATGGTTAGAAGAGCAGGGGGTCTGGGGGACGCAGTCCCCTGAAGAATAAAAAAGCAGGGGGTTTGGGGGATGCAATCCCCCATACTGCTCCCATACTCTTTAAATTCCCTTTGGATTACTTTTCTCTCATCTTGGTTCTGGTCCCTTAGGGTTACAATTCCTCCTCCTAACCCTTATCACCCTAACCATAAATATTTTTACCCAACAATTGGCACATTGTCTGCTCATATAATGGGCATGTCTGGGCCAATATTTATCTCCCTATACTGTCCATATGCTCTGTATAATTCTTGATGACTATTTAATTAATAAATTGTTACTTTTAATGTATATCTGATAATTAATGGGAATCATCCCAAACTGGCCACAATCCCATATTTTGATAAGCTTCAGGCACCATAAATTGCGTGGCCCTAATATGATAAAAAAATTCATGGCCAATACAAATTTTCTGTAACCCAATTGCTTTTACCAAATATAAAGTGTATCCCAAAGTTCAATATATATTATGGCTATGATAGAAACTTTATTTGACACCATTGCAACTACTACTTGTGTTCTATGCGCACATGTATCCTGCGGGAATTGTAAAACTTGGCCACATGGTACAAAAGTGCTTTTATTTTTCATCATGATAGTTTTACATGAGTTCCTAACGCACTTTGAAAGTACGCAGTAGCCATACCCCAACAGGTTTTAAGGATGTCCACTAGCTACGTCTACTTGTGTCTAACAAGAGCCAGCAATCATCAGCCGCGCAATACTGAAATGCTTTTATTTTTCATCATGCTAGTTTTGTATGAATCCCTAACGCACTTTCATAGTGCGCGGTAACCATACCCCAACAGGTTTAGGGGAGGGAAAGTCACCAAGTTGGTGAAATCTTTATTTGAGTTAAGAACTAATCTAAGTACAAATAAAGAAGCCAATTAAGAGGTCTAGAACCTCTCTGATAAGTAATCTAATTTATGTTTTGTTTCATCTCTAATGTTTGTTTCAATAAAGTAAAGCTCATCAGGGGTAAATATAAAATTCAGGGGTTTTGGGGGAAGTACAAATTGTAGATGTTTCTGATCAATATAATCCAAGACTGGAACCCAGCCTGGGATTAGGTGTAGTAGGAAAGGTGTGTGGACTTGTAAGTAGCTCTGCCACATAGATCTTAGATGGTCCTGAGCTAGTAGTCTTGGTTTCTCAGCTTTTTGAAGTCTTGAAGCAAGCTCTGTTACTACAGCAGAGCCAACCAGGGTGTGCCAGCAAGAAGATTTCAGGGAGGAGTTAGATTGAAGCCATTGTTTGATGGAGGGGTTATGTGATTTCTGAAGTTTGACTAGGAAGGAAGCCTGGAGATAGATCATTCGGATTTGGTATGGGTAGAACCCAAAGGCTCCATTAGTTGCATGGATATAGGGAGATACTGGAAGATAAGGTACCAAGGATCTGATACACTGATGGAGAAATTTATCCAGGCGGTGAAGTTCTCTGGAGGTTAGGGGTATAATGTGGAGACCAAATTCAAGTACTGGCAGTACATACTGCTTCAGGAGTATAGGGATCTTTTGAATTGGAGTGTCTGGAGTGACTACTACCAGAAGCTTTTTGAGAGCCTGTTGGGCAAGATGGATCCTATTATTCAGGTGGAGCTTTGAGTCAATCCCATGTTGACAAAACGGCAGACCTAGATATATTGCAGTTTGTTGTGGCAGAATGCTAGTGTTCTGTATAGTTGTAGTGCATCCAATTGGGACTGTCTTGGAAATTGAGAGTGAGAGGTTGTTGGCAGCCAAGTACTTCTCAATGATGGCAGTGTCTGCTATGGGATTAGGAGTAGCAATCTTGATATCATCCGCATAGAGAGTTAGTAGTGGATAGGGAGAGTCTGGTGAGGGGCCTTTTGGAAATAAAGGAAAGTCATGTAGGAATATCACAAATAGTAAGGGACCTAGAACAGATCCTTGGACTACTCCATTTGGAACCTCATAAGTCTCTGATGTGCAACTTGGATGCAAAATTTTGGCTGAGTTCTCACAAAATAGAGAACGTACAAGAAGGGTCATTGGTAGTGTGGTAACTGCTAATAGCTTTCTCCAAAGCAGAGCTCTGTCCACAGAGTCAAAGGCTTTAGTAATGTCAAACAGAATGGTTGGCAATGAGAATTGAAGTGAATGATCATGGCTTAGCACTACAGCCATATCCAAGGAGAGTTTGGGCAAGAAGCCAAGCTGAGAAGGATGGAATGGATATAGTTGAGATTGCAAGGATCTTGCTATTATAAGCTCAAAGATTTTCCGGCAGGTTGGTAGGAGTGAAACTGGCCGGTAAGAACCTGGGAGTGAGTGTTTCCCCTTCCCTTTGTATAAGGGTATTACATTTGCCTGTGACCAGGCCTTTGGGGTAGTCAATTGTTGGGCACAGATAGAGTAGAATGGGAGAAGTAAGTGACTCATTTTGGAGTAGCACACCCGGAGTAGATTGTAGGTAATCAAGTCATGTCCAGGTGCAGTATTTGCAGGAAGCTTCTTTAAAATTTTCTCCAGAAGCTTTGCTGAAACCACAATTGGAGATGTTGGACTGCTGGATATGTTACCAGTATGGTAGAAAGGAGGAGTGGGATGCACAGTTGAATCAAAGAATATAGGGGCCAGTTTGTCTGGTGATGGTATACTCCTTGCTTGGGGTCTCATGGCTTTGTATACTCTTGATATGGACCTTGTGGTGGCATTCATATTTACTAAGGGCAAGGTATCCATGATATGAGCCCATAATCTAGTATGCTCAGTGATCTGTAGTGACTTGGAGTAGGAGATTGCGCTTTCCAGGAGGTTCTGTGTTTTTGGGTTAGGGAAACATAGGTAGCTGGAATTTAAGGCAGAAATGATGGATTTCCATTTAAGTTGGTTTGCAGATGGCTTTTGGTAGGACTTGGTGGGCAGGGCTAGACAGCCAGTGATTATGATGAAATGCTGGTAAAATAGCCATAATGCATTTATATCATCACAAATCCATGCAGGTAAGCTGGGAAATGCATATTCTGTAAGCAAGGATAGGTAGTTGGCAAAGTCCTGTGTCTGTGATACTGAAGCTTTGGCTGGCAGGATTGTAAATGGCTGAAGAAGGGTGCCAATTGGTAGGGTTTTTCTGGCAGAAATGATAATATGTATTGGCTTGTGATCAGATTTCTCTAGTGAACCACAGCTGATATCCTCTGGAATGCTTGTAACCTGGTGGATGTACTGTAAGGCAGCTGGAGTAGCTGTTACCCAGTCAACACAATGTTGAGCTTGCTGAGTGTTTACAGTGACCAGATGATTTTGTCGGAGGAACTTTGTAAATTGCTCCTCTCAGGTTCTAAGTCTGGATGAAATAGTGGTGATATTTTCAGGGTGGGGGATATTTATATCTCCCACTACCATACAAGGGATTGATGAGCTGTTGATGAATTCTGATGTGGCCAAGAAAATTGCCAGTGTTATGGAGTTAGACAGAGATGGAGGGAGATAGATAATAATGGCTACTATAGTTGGAAGTGTTAGAGCATAGCAGTAATACTCATAGATGATGGATACATTTGCTGAGGGTGCAAGCTGAGAAGATGAAAGAGCAACAAGTGCCATTGAGTGAGCTGGAAATTTTGGGTGAGCAGATGAATATGCATTCAGTCTAGAGGGAAGTTTTGGCAACTTAACATCAATTAGTAGGAGCAAGGAATATTCCTTTTTCGGCAAGTTTTCTAATTCAGCTACAGTTGGAGTGATGGAGTTGCAATTGAGTAAGAGTATGTTCTGTAGTCAGGCAGACTCTGAGGTTGCCCGTTCCTGCTGAAACTCTTGCACTGCCCTTTGTAAATTTCCAGAATTATTCCACAACTCTTCAAATGGAGCTTGCGTAATGTCTTTCAGGATTCTAATTGCTTCCTCTTTCAAGAAGTAGGCCACATCATAGGTTGGAGCCTGTTTCTTAATGGCAGCAAAGAAAGCCATAATTGCCATGTGAGCTGGCGGCTTGTTGAATATTCCTGGCTCAGTGTCCATTGACTCTGGTGGAATGATTGTGAATTTGGTAGGCACCCAGTTTAGATTTTTTGCCAGATACTTAGTCAATGCAGTGGAGAAGTTTCTGTCTACAATCATTTCTAGGATCTTTCCTCTTCTCCAAGCTAGGTTAACAATTTTTGAAGTGTCAATATTTAGAGAGCGGAATGTATGTCTGATGTTTGATATAGTAGTCCATGGAACATTGGCAAAGTATAGCAAGGACCAATTCTGGAGCTGAGGTAAGTTTGCTGGAGGCTTATAGGTAGACTTCCTGGCAGGTTGTGTGGTAGGCTTTAGTGTTTCCAAGGTAGCAAGTTGTGGTTGAGACTTTTTGGAATTACGTATGACTTTGGAAAGAATTCTGCCAGCAACTGTGTCAGGAATGTTAGTACTCATTGATGGTGCAGGGCCTGGCTCCTGGTACTGCTTTTGTAGAATACTTGAGTATGTCTCTTTTTGTTTTCCTTTATCCAATGTGCTATGCCTTGGAATGGGATTTTGGGGAATAGAGACTTCAGGTATCAACTCTGGGGTCTGGTGATTGTCCAACATTGTTGCTTGAGCTTCCAGCTTTTCCTCTAAGATTTGAACTCTCTGCTTAAGCTCATCATTTGACGCTATAAGTGTGCATTGTTTGGAGCCAGGTCAGGTGTTGAGTTATGAAGGCAGGTTGAGCAGCATTCTAACTCCTTTGTTTGGTCATCCAACTTTTCTTCTAAGGTTTGAACCCTCAATTTGAGTGCACCATTTGAGGTTAGAAGCTCCAAGTTATCAGCCTGCAACTTCTTTAGATCCTGAATATCTCAAATATCTGTGCCTGCAAGTCTTTAGCAGTGATATTTCTTAGGGTTAGGGTTAGGGGAGGGAAAGTCACCAAGGTAGGTGAAATCTTTATTTGATTTCAGACAAGTCTAACTACAAATAAAGAAGTCAGCTGGGAATAGAAGATTCCCAAAGTAAACACTAAGTTGAATATGAATAAATCTAAGCTAAAGTTAAGGCAGTATCCCAGAGTACACTGGAGTTCAGGTTCATGGGGGAGTGAAGTAGATAAGCTTGAGAGATATAATAATCTTTGAGGAAGTGGGTAACAGCAGGTGAAGGGGAGTTTTTGATAAGTGAAGTGAATCTTGAGAGCAGAGATTCCTCTAATGAGAAGGTCTTGTAAACTGGAGAATCAGGAAACTCTTTGAAGGCATGGTCAGTAGGTTCCCAGTAAAACTGGTCAGAGACATTTTGAGAGAACTCTTTAGCAATACTTTTGTCAAGTACTACCTCCAGAGTGTGATTGTTGATAAATCTCATGTTAACAATCTTGGATAAATTGTAACCTTGTTGCTTGAGATACATCCTATGCTCAGATATAGGAATGAACTCCTTAGGGTTAGGGGGGGAGACAGTCACCAACAGGTGAAATCTTTATTTCAGTTGAAACAAAGAAGCCAGCGCTACTGTTGTAGCTTTGATACAAGAGTGTGTAGCTGAGGGGAATTTGTAGGTAAGTTAATAAGAAGTGATGATAGTTCTTCAGTGCTCAAGACACTGTTCAGTGGCAAGGGGGGTAGCAAGAGGGGTAAGAATGACTTGTGAACAACATTAATGAGGGGAATGTGATAAGGATTGATATTCATCATAAAGGGAGTGTGCTGCAGCAGATATTGCTGCCAAAGGTCTGTCAAGTACTTCAGGTAGGCCAGCTTGGGTTTTTCGGACTGCAGAATAAATTCAGCAAACTTCGTGACTTCAGGATC
Source organism: Basidiobolus meristosporus CBS 931.73 (assembly GCA_002104905.1). NCBI lineage: Eukaryota > Fungi > Basidiobolomycota > Basidiobolomycetes > Basidiobolales > Basidiobolaceae > Basidiobolus > Basidiobolus meristosporus. Next base: position 175,287 of record MCFE01000090.1, read on the forward strand.
TCCAAGTATAGTTCTCCAGCAGGAGCCAGGTGTTGTGTGGTGTGTTCTCTTCCAGGCCTTAATCAGTGGGTTGTTGCAGTTGTGAAGTCTGAGGTATAATCTGGTTCTAAGGTAGAGAAGTCTGATCTTATAGGGCATAAACCCAAAAGCACCAAGAATAGCATGTCTGTAGGGGCATTCAGGCAAATGAGGCACCAAGGAGGTAATGCACCATACTGCAAAGTTGTCAAGCTTAGTGCAGTCTCTAGAAGTAAGAGAGGGAAGTGGTAAGCCAAATTCCAGGACAGGGAAGACAAACTGCTTGAGTAGAAGGAGGCAGCTGGGAGCTGAAGTTGTAGGAGGAGTAACAGCCAGTAGCTTGTGGAGTGCCTGTCTTGCCAGGATAATTCTCTTCTTCAGGTGTGCTCCTGAGTCTAGTCCAGTAGGAAGGAAAGGAAAGCCAAGATATGTAGCAGAAACCTGAGCAGGTAGAGTGGAGTTCTCCAAGCTGATGGGAGAGCCCAAAGGTACTGTCTTTGCAATGGAAAGCTGGAGATTATTCTTCTGCAGATACTGGTGAATGGTCTGGGAGTCTTGTTGCACATTGGAGGAGGATATTCTGATGTCATCAGCTTAGGGGAGGGAAAGTCACCAAAGTAGGTGAAATCTTTATTTGATTTCAGACAAGTCTAACTACAAATAAAGAAGCCAGCTGGGAATAGAAGATTCCCAAAGTAAACACTAAGTTGAATATGAATAAATCTAAGCTAAAGTTAAGGCAGTATCCCAGAGTACACTGGAGTTCAGGTTCATGGGGGAGTGAAGTAGATAAGCTTGAGAGATATAATAATCTTTGAGGAAGTGGATAACAGCAGGTGAAGGGGAGTTTTTGATAAGTGAAGTGAGTCTTGAGATCAGAGATTCCTCTAATGAGAAGGTCTTGTAAACTGGAGAATCAGGAAACTCTTTGAAGGCATGGTCAGTAGGTTCCCAGTAAAACTGGTCAGAGACATTTTGAGAGAATTGTTTAGCAATACTTTTGTCAAGTACTACCTCCAGAGTGTGATGGTTGATAAATCTCATGTTGACAATCTTGGATAAGTTGTAACCTTGTTGCTTGAGATACATCCTATGCTCAGATATAGGAATAAACTCTACATTGGCAAAGTAGCAGACAGCCCAGTCAGTAGCAGGAGGCAAATCAGAAGTGGCAGGAAACTTTCTTTTAGTCTTGGGAGGAGCAGCAGGATGTCTTGAGGAAGCAGGAACAG